>PVIH01006083.1:99372-115641 GCA_004025045.1 Sigmodon hispidus
AAAAAAAAAAAAAAAAAAAAAAAAAAAAAAAAAAAAAAAAAAAAAAAAAAAAAAAAAAAAGGACTATAAAAAAATTACTAGAGGCCGATAAAAAAAATATCAGAAAAACTTCTCTGTGGGCCATTCCACTTCCGAGAACTCTTCTGTGATCTTGTTTTAATGAAATAGCTATACTTGGAGACTGTAGATATATTTTACTTCTTAAGACTACTTCTCTGAGATTATAGAATAATTACATCGTTGAGACTTCTCTCTCTTTAGGTCCCCTCTGCCATAAAAATTCTGGTCCTCCTACCTCAACCTCCCATCTACTGGAGCTGCAGTTGCCATGACAACTGGCTATGTATACTTTGTTATTAAAGAAGATGACTTTGGACTCTGATATAAAGTTATCTCAGCCAGCAAATGTTTATCCAGTCATCCTTAAGTCCAAAGCTACACGAAATTGTTTCTATTGAATTTTCATGCCACTCCTTGGGAGTGAATTTCCACACTTTTCAGTAATAGAAATCTCACACCAAGGTTCAGAGGCAGCAGAGCTGAGCCGGGCTTGCATGTGCCCTCCCCTCCACAGACAGGACAGTAGCAGCCTGAAAGGCAAGGACTTCTCTCTCAGAACAATGTTGCCATCAGCACTTCAGGTGGGTGGAGAGGGTCAACGACTTCTCTGAAATAAGATCTACACATGGAAAACAGCTCCATTTCTGGGGTGCTCCGCAGCTGTAGCTGCGCCCTGAGTCACAGGCTAACTCTGTGTAGTGTAGGAATTAGTCACTAGGTACCTCTGTTTCTAAGGGATGATGCCTCCATCACTTGATGGAGAACAGTTAAAATTTCCCCTTTAACAACATCCCAAACTCATTGGCTTGCTTGGTAAGGAAAGGGAAAACATGGAGTCCATAGAGGTGCATCAGACATGAAAATTGCATTGTTTCTTAATCATTGAAAAGAAAAGAAGGCAGCATCTTTTGTCCATGCTGGAGGGGCTTAGGAAGTCTGTCTTGTGCTATGACCACATATACTTAGCCTGGGAAAGAAATTAGGATTTCTGGGGGTGGAGAGATGGCTCAGTGGTTAAAAATACCAGCTGCTCTTCCAGAAGTCCTGAATTCAATTCCCATGGTGACTGACAACCATCTGTAGTGGGTTCTGATATTCTCTTCTGTCATAAAAGTATACATGCCGATAGAACATCCACATACACTGAATAAATAAAAGCTTATTAAAAGAAGAAATCAGGGCTTCTGTTCTTTGTTTCCTCTATTCCATTTTACATAATTCTGGCACATAAGTATAAACTAACTAAATACTTACATATATACTAGAAAAAAAAACCTATGCTGGCCCCTTCATGCTATAATAGCAACCTGCAAAGCAAGAAGTGCTCACAATGCAATAGCAGCATGACTATCAAGAGGTAACTGTGGTAGGAATGTTCTCTGTGTACTGTGAATAAAGAACTGTTTTGGCCTGTGTAGAGCACCATAGAAGTGGGTGGAGAATCAGAGGTAGCCAGGTAGGAAGAAGGGTGGAGTTTGCCAGTCTAGATCTATCCCCCGAAGAAGAAGCATGTAGGAATTCAGGTGAGCCACGGGCTGCAAGCCACGTGGTGGGTAGATTCATGGAAATGGGTTGATTTAAGAAGAAAGAGCTAGCTAGTAATGTGCTTAAGATATGGGCCAAGCAGTGTAAAGTATATAAGCGTGTGATTCATTTCTTTTGGGGGACAAAAGCCGCGGGCGCACGAACCAGGTTCCAAACCGGCACCACACGTGCGCCAGGTCATAAATCTCTGGACCCAAACAGGCCGGGAAAAACATACTACAACAGGTAACCAACTACTCTCTGCATAGATTTAGGGCCTGCTTAAAGAAGGAAATTTCATGTCTGATACTGTGTGGTGATATATTTTATATTTAATAAAACCAGTCTGGAATATAATAGAACAGATCCACCCACAGTTGTTGTAAATGATTTCTGGCCCAGACTTTCCAGGCCTGAACCAAAAGTTTGGTCCCACTCTCAGCCCCGCTTAGCCTCAAATAATCCCACACAGGTTTATATTATTTTTATGCAGATTGGCCTAGGGCCCTGGAATATAACTTGCTAACTTCTTCATCTGAACTCAACCTGTTTGGTTCAGCCATGCGGCTCGGTACCTTTTATTAGAGCAGCATTTCAGCTTCTTTCCTCAGTGACTGTTCTGAGATTTTTCCCAGTCTGGTAGCTCCACCCACACTTCCTGTCTATCTTTTGCCAATCAGCGTTTTTATTAAACTAGTACATGGGACAAATATTTACAACATATCTTAATCCCACTACACACAGTCAGGCTAGGAGGAGCAGAGAATGATGACTCACCCCTTTAATCCCAACAGGAAGATCGGGCGTGGTGACCTACAACTTTAATCCCAGAACTCCAGGGACCGAGATCTTTCTGTGTTTCTGTGAGTTCAAGGCCTAACTACCCAATAGTAGTAGCTCACACCATTAGTCTTAACTCTAGAATATGACACAGAGTTGGACCCAGATGTGAAACAGCTGGGCGAAGAAGATATTTAAGGCAGGCATAGGAGGATAGAGATTTATCCTATAGAAGTGATGAGGAGCCAGGCTGAGGAAGCTGGAAAATAGCTTTTACCCTGAGAAGTTGGCTGGGTGAGAATTGACTGTGGTCTGTTTCCTCTCTCTGACATTCCAGCTTTTCCCCAATATCTGGCTCTGAGTTTTTATCAAATACAAACTAGAATTTGTGTTTCAGTACTGTAATCCTGGTCAAAGGCCCAATGGCTAGAGATGTCATATTCCCTAGGGCATAACCTATTGTTTTTATCTTACCAAATGTTCATGATGTCAAATGCCTTCTGAATATTTATGTTTATATCCATAAACCTGGGCTGCTCTCAACCATGGTCAGAGAAGCTTTTTTTTTTTTTTTTTTTTTTGCGTCAGTCAATGGAGAGGTGCATAACTGGTAGAATAATCAACTAGGTATTTAGCCTTAAATAAAATACTCAGATCTGTCACCCTCTACAAGTCCCAAGGTTCAGGGAACATCTCAAAAGAGAAGGTAGGAAGAATGTAAAATTTGAAGGGTTGAGAGAAGTGTTGTGAAATCTAGACATGATATGGCTGTCAAATACATGAGCTCACAATGTGCATGTCCGGTGTAAGATGAAGCCAGACAGGATTCCAGCATAGGTGGTATCATAGTATAGTTTCTATTGCAGTGATGAAACACTGTAACCGAAAACAACCTGGGGAGGAAAGGGTTTATTCAGCTTACATCTCCTGAATTACAGCCCACTGAGAGAAATCCAAGACAGGAACTCAAACAGGGTGGGAACCTGGAGGCAGGAGCTGATGCCGAGGTCACAGAGGGATGCTGCTTACTGGCTTGGTCCCATGGTTTGCTCAGCCTGCTTTCTTATAGAACCGAGGACCACCAGTCTAGAAGTGTCCCCATTCAAAATGATCTAAGCTCTCCACATCAATTAAGAAAATTCCCCGCAGACTTGCATAAAACCCAATTTGACAGAGATATTTTTTCAATTGTTCCTCTTGGATGGCTCTAGCTTGTGTTATAAATTAGCCAAGACAGTGTCCAGGCCCCAGCCCTCACTGAAGAGCTAATGACGCTGACAGATGCTGGGGAGGGAAGAGTCGATGTCTTTTGAGGATGTGACCACTGGAAGGTTTCCCTCGCTCTGGTGGATGGTCCCACACCCATGCACATATGTCAGCCCTAACTGGACTTGGTGCGCTATAAAAACGTCATAAAACTGGGAGTCAGAATTGTTGGGGGAATATGGCAGGAGTGGGACATGGAGGAAATGGAAGTAAATATAATCATATTTCATTATATATCTATGAAATTCTTAACAACAAAGAAAAATAAATGTATATATAGTTATATAGTTCTGGATAATGTTGTGTCAGTTGAAAGGAATTTTGAAAGAGGAAATCTCAACTGAGAAAATGTCCCGACCAGACTGCCCTGGGGGCAAGCCTGTGCTGTATCTTCTAGTGATTTGTAGAGGGAATTAAGTGCATCATCTGACTTAGAGACGTGGCCTCTTGGCCAGCATAGGTATGGGACTCATCTATGACCTTTGAAACTGTAGCCTTGAAGCATGGCTAAGAATGGCTTAAAGATGGGGTACACATCTACAGTGCTCTTTGCTTTATTATTGTTTGGAAGGAAGACCCATTTTGGATGGGTGGATCATTTTAGTCTTTTTGTCTTTTATTTATATTATAAGTTGTTATTGACATCTTTAATAAATATTAACTTATCAATTGTTACACTGTACATTTTTACCTCTGCTTAAGATGTTTGTGATTGTCATACTTATAGTATAACATTGTCCCAAAACTATACATCTGTTTATAGATTGTCTTCCTTCATAACATAAACCTTGGTCTTTAAGATAATAAAAATTACAAGTCATAATTACCTATGTTTGTCATATCTTGTCATGTTAATTATTTCAGATAAAATATGTCAGGTAAACAAGAATCTTCAACCACTTCATAGACCTAGAGAATATGGCATTTAATGATTTGTTATTCAGAATTCGGCCATGAGGGACACGATTGCTCCTGGCAGCACCGTTCCTTTCCTGAGATAGTGTTGGGCATCAAGGAAGCTCCACAGGGAGTCTGTCTTCCTCGGTGGATAACGGCCTGTTGGGCAAAGAACTGCCCTTGCCTTGACTGCTGACAGTCAGCATGCTGTCCAATCTAGACAAGCAAGGCAAAAGACAAGAGGCTGCTAAAGCCTGCTAAGACAAAATAAGATGGTTTCTTGAAATACCCTGCTTCTAAAAAAAAAAATCTATCCAAAAAATTAGATGCTCCAACTTTGCAAAAAAGCTGTGGATGACTGTCCAGGCAGCTGGCTGTCGCTGTCATCTCTTACTAAATTTCAGAAGTGACTCACTCATACTTCCAGATTACTCAGGTAATATATTTTCCTCCCAGGTCTTTGATGGGGTTAAAGACTAGACAGCTTCAGTTAAGATCATTTCCTATCTCAGCTTAAAAGCATTCGGATACTAAATTCATATCATTCAAGACAGACAGCTTTAGAGTAATCTCCATATCAGTTTCCTGGGCATTTAATATATGTTTGTTTTTATTGTTCTTGTTAGTTGTGGTTTGATTTTGTTTATGTCATTGCCCTTTTCTCTGTCCTAGACATTATTTGATAATTGTTTCTATTATATATAGTTTTATAGATAGGTTTAAAACTTTCTTATTAAAACCAAAAAGGGAGATATAGTAGAAATCAAGTGCATCACCTTGACTCACAGACATGACCTCTTGGTCAGCGTAGGTATGAGATTCACCTATGACCTTTGAAGCTGTAGCCTTGAGGTGCTGCTGGGAACAGCTTAAAGATCAGGGCACACGTCCTCTGCTCTCTCTGCTTTCCTATCGCTTGGAAGGAAGTCCCACTCCGTTCAGATAAGTGGATCAATCAATTACCTGTGATTAATATCCAGCCACAGTGACTGATGTGGGAGAGCCCAACCTATTGTGGGTGGGGCCACCTGGACCAGTGGTCCCAGGGTGTATAAGAAAGCAAGCTGAGCAAGCTCTGAAGAGCAAGCCAGCAGCAAACAGTACCCCTCCATGGCCTCTGCACCAGCCTCAAGTTTCTGCCCTGTTTGATGTCCTGTCCTGACTTCCCACAATGATGGACTGTGATACAGAACTAAAAACTGAAATAAATTCTTTTCCTCTGCTGCTTTTCTTCATAGTTTTATTACAGCAATAGAAGTCCTAAGGGGAGAAAGCGTATATATGCATATACAATACATATGTACATATATATTCTACATACATAACAAGAGCCTCATAAATTGGAGTATAGATATAGCAGAGACAGTAGCTAAGTTACTCTGGGACAAACCCTCTCAAAGGGATTGCTCACTAGGGGAAGTGCTGGGGACCTTTTGTGGAGACAGGAAGAGACCAGATTGAACAAGACACCAAGATGGCTTGACCTTTTAGAGAAGGAGAAGTTAAGATATTACATATGAATCACAAGGCAGATGGCAGAGAACAAAGTAATAACACATTGCCTAGGGCTATAGATGTAGCTCAGTGGGTTGAGTGCTTGCCTGGAGTGTAGGAAGTCTTGGAATCAATCCCCAGCCCCACATAAACAAGGAAGGCTGGCACACCTCCATAATCCCAGCACTCACTAGGTCAAGGTAGGAAGATCAGAAGTTCAAGGCTGGGGCTGGAGAGATGGCTCAGCGGTTAAGAGCACCGTCTGCTCTTCCAAAGGACCCGGGTTCAATTTCCAGCATCCACATGGCAGCTCACAACTGTCTGTAGTTACAGTTCCAGGCAAACACCAAGGCAAATAAATAAATAAATAAAAAGTTTTTTTTAAAAAAAAAAAAAAAGAAGAAGAAGAAGAAGAAGAAGTTCAAGGCCATCTTTGGCTACTCAGAGACTTCTGGGCTATCCCAGACTACAAGGGATTCTGTCTCTAAATGATGATAATAATAATAACAACAACAACGACGATGAAGTATCACATAAAGCAATATAGGCCTTGGCTGCAAGCGTTGTTATACTCAGGAAACTGTTGCTCAAGGCTGATGATTGCTAAATTGCAACTAAACCAGATCTCAGGAAGAAACTCCTGGCCATTGTCAGCCAGTTTTGTATATAATCGGAACTGGTGTGTCAGCTCTGACAGGAATGAGGAGAAAGGGAAGGGAGACACCCTGGTCAAAACACAGAGTAGCCACAGAGGGCAAAGCAGAGCAGAAAAGCTGAACCATCTACAGGGCGCCTAGGGTTTGCAGCAGGAGCCATCCAGGGAGGCGGCAGGGGTGATGCTGGAAGGGTTTTCAAGCCCTTGTGACATTCAATTCTCATTGCCCGCTGTTGAAGTCACCCATGTCTCTACCCCACTGGCCACTTCTTCTCCTTCCTTATTCCCACCTTCAACTAGACGTGCCTCCCTTTTGTGGTGTCTAACCTATAAGTTGTTAAACCATCAGAGCATCAACTGTAGTTATTATCATAGATAAAATGTGAGCGTCAAGTCTGGGCTACTCTCTAAGTGGCTCTGAGGTGTCAAGAGCAAAGCCCACCATGCTCTGCTCTCTGAAACTTCTTGGTCTCATATAGTCTAAAGTTTCTGTCCCAGACTATATGAGCCCTAATATCCAGACCAGCAGTCCCAAATAATCACACAAAGGCTTATATTATTTCCATGATGTTTGACCTATGTATGGCTTAGACCTATTGCTAGCTCTCAAATCTTAACCCATTTCTATTAATCTATGTCTTGCCACATGGCTCATGGTTTACCTGAGTTCCATTACATGGAGGAACTTTCTTGGAGGCAGCTCAGAGTCTCTCTCTGACTCCCCCCTCCTTCCCCTTTATCTGTGCTCTAATTTCCCACCTGCTGATAAGCTGGCTTGCCATAGGCCAAACAGTTCTTTTATTAACCAATGATAATTCACAGTATACAGAAAGCCATCCCACGTCAGTCTCACTCTTGGTGGGGTGTTCTCAGAAAGGGCTTCCACATTTCAGAACACAGATTCATCCAACTACACACTTCCTTGAGAGCAGATGAGGTATTTAACTGGATGCAAAGGATGTAAAAGCTCACAAATGTTTTCAGCCCATTAAGACGACCTTGTTTAGCCATGGTCATCACTCACAGCACATAGTAGGTATGCAAGGAAATGCAGAGTTGAGCAGGCTCTGTGACTTCCAGTTCACTGTCAAGTCCCTGCAAGTGACATGTGCCCAAGATGACCTCCTCCAATTTGTCTTCAGGATCACACAGTCTTGGAGTTAGTGAGAAGTCCAAGTCAGCAGCCTGCCACACTGCCTCCCCTCCGAGCTGCTGGGTGTGCCAAGACATTCCTGTGTAAATGTCCTTACTCAGACAGACAGACTCCTGGAGGCCACGGCTGGACAGAATTGCTTCTCATTGCTTCACTCTGATTTTTTTTTTATGCATCCAGAAAAGGGCATTCTTCACCCTCTACAAAAATGTGCCACACCAAACCCAGACAGAAAGATAAAAGCAGGCATTTTGTAAAGGTTGCTGGAACAGTTGAATGACATCCACATCTGAAACTCAGCCATGTTTCCCTTTTATTTTGTTTTATCATTATTTAACAACCAAACAAAAGCCAAGAAGGCTATGTAGGGCATGCCTGTACTAGCCAAGAGACTAATTTTCCCTTTTCACCATAAGTAGGAGGTTGTGTGTACACAGGTGTGGAGGTCAGAAGTCAATGTCAGGTGTCTCCTGTCAACTACTCTCCATCATATTTTTTGAGACAGGGTTTCCTGGTAAGCCTAGAACTCACTAATTTGATTAAACTGCCCAGACAGTGAGCTCCAGGGATCTTCCTGTCTCTTCCTGCCATCTCAGCACCAGGGTCACAGATGTGTGCTGTCAGCCATGCTTCCACAGGGATACTGGAGCTCTAAACTTAGGTCCTGAGGCTTCCACAGCAAAGGCCCTACACTGAGCCATCTCCCCAGCCCAAATGCAGTTTCTTTTCAAATATCTGCTGTCTGTGATTTGTTAAATCTGTCAGTGCAGAACCCAAAGGAAGAGAAACAACCGTATTTTAACACCTGATTGAAGATAATAAATAGCTGGCTTGGTGGTGTGTGCCTTCAGGCAGATTTCTGAGTTTGAGGCCAGCCTGGTCTATGTAATAAGCTCCAGACCAGCCAAGACTACATAGTGAGACCCTGTCTCCAAAAAAGGGATAAATATAAAATCCTATATTGTCTGTGCATGTTCCATCAAGAGTTCTGCAAAGAATATCTAAGTACTCTGTTCTCAATTCTCTACAGGTCACACATGAAGTTCATTAGTTTTGAGTCAATAACATAAAGAGCCAGCAGAGGGCACTGTTCCCTAGTAAAACATAAGTTAAGCCCCACCCCACCACAGTGGTTTTTTTACGGCTGTTTTAACACGCGCGCGCCAAGTGTTCATGTTTATATTGGTATGTGTGGAGGCCAGAGTTCAACCTTGCTTTTTTTTGTTGTTGTTGGGTTTTTTTTGGTTTTGTTAGTTGATTGTTGGTTTATTTTGAGTTAGCATCTTCCACTGGCCTGAAGTCTCTAATTAGTATAGCCTCGTTTGGCAACAAGCCCAACTCCATCTGCCTATCCCCATCCCCACATTACCAAGGTAACTTGTGCATATGACCACACCCAGTCTTTTATTTTAGTGTGGGTTCTGTGGTCTGACGTTGGATTCTCATGCTTGCAAAGTAAGCACTTTATAGGGTGAATTACCTCAAGCCCCATTTTTCTAGAATTATATTACCTACATGGTTTTGAGTCTTGAAATGATTCAATGGTATAAAGACTTTTCCTGCTTTCAGAGAGTGTGTGTGTTTTTGTGTGTGTGTGTGCCCACACACGTGCGTGTGTGTGTGTGTGTGTGTGTGTGTGTGTGTGTGTGTGTGTGTGTGCATGCGCACGCTCATGGGGCCCAGAACAGCTTGGTTACACAATTGCCATGACAAGCTTAATAAAGATCAGCCAGATAATAGGCTTGGAGTTTCCCGTTAGCAGACACCACACAGGGAGGGACCAGCACCTACAGGAAAACACCTGATTATTGCAAACATTCCCATTCTGGAAAGGGGACATTAACAATAGAACAGATAGTTTCCAGGTACACCTAGTGATCTGCTGATATAGGTAAACCTAGACAGCTGCTAACTGTTGAAACATCCTTAGAATTCAAAGCAGCCAATGAATTCATAACAGGTACCTCTAGCCTGAGCCTGAACCAATCCCAGAACTGTAATCATGCATTTCTAAAGCCCCTAGAGCCCCACCCTTTACCCGACTCTCACTTCCACCCTCACCCCTTACCCCCAATAAAAACCCTTCCCTCTGGCTGGAGAGATGGCTCAGAAGTTGGGAGCACTGACTGTTCTTCCAGAGGTCCTGAGTTCAATTCCCAGCAACCACATGGCAGCTCACAACCATCTGTAATGAGATCTGGTACCCTCTTCTATATACTGTATACATAATAAATAAATCTTAAAAAAAAAAAAAAAAAAAAAAAAACAAAACCCTTTCCTCATGTTGCTCAGCATTTGCTGTTGCATTGAACACAGTCTCTTAGTGGTCTTTTGGGGGATCTGGAGTCTGGGCACAACGTGTTTATAGAAATAGAAAGTGAGATCAGGGCCCCCCTTAGGAAACCTTGTGAGGTAACCAACCTACAGATCTAGAAGGAAGGCTAAGCAGGGCAGAAACAGGTGGCTGGTGACCCTCTGCAGAGCCCCCAAAGGTGCCTCTTGAGACACCAAATGGGAGAGTTGAAGCTGTTAAAACCAAAACAGCATGATACAACGGGCTTCAACAGCAACCATATAGCATCTCTTCCCAAGGACCTCACACACACAGGCAGGACAGTCCCTCAAGGTGGCTGCCCTGCATCTGCACAAGAGATTACTGCCTCAGGGACAGTTACACTTGATTCCAGGAGGGAAAGGAGGTGCCAAGAGACAGAAGGGCACATATACATACATACACATAAATAAAACAAAACGCGGGGGTTGGACAGGATTTATGGCAAGATATGGAATGTCTTCAGAGACCTCAGGCTCTTGTTAAATTTTACTGACATGCCTCCTGTTTGACTGTGTCAAGATGTTTGCTTTGAATTCTGCTGTCACAGTGTATTTTGGGGCCTTGAGTTCAGCCTCTGGACACTGTATGGAGGCCTGTTCTCAGGATGGTGTTGGTTCTGCTCTTCTGCTGCTTTTCACAGCCCTCCAAAGCCACTGGGTTCCAGAATCTTATACCCAAAAAACTTGATCTCAGTGTAAGCTGCTTGTCACCGGGATTTTACTCTAGTGATGGAAAACTAACACCGGATCCCTTCTTTAAGAAAAAGAATACAATAAAGTAATATTCAAAACCGAATTAGGAGGCTGAGAAAAGGCTCCACAGTTCCGAGCTGTAGTTAAAAGTTTCTCTGTCCTACCTGGCTGGTCTCCCAACTGCTTAGTTCCAAATAAAAATACAGAGGCTGATTGGTCTATGGCTCAGGCTTATTACTTGCTAACTCTTATACTTTAAGTTAACCCATATTTCTATTTATGTTTAGTCACATGGCTCGGTACCTTTTTTCTCAGTGCAGCATTCTCATCCTTCTTCTTCCGTGTCTCACTGACATCTCCTGCTCTGCTCTTCTACTTCCCAGAATTCTCCTGGTCTGGTTGCCCCACCTCTACTTCCTGTCTAGCAACTTGACCAATCAGCATTTTATTAAGCCAATAGGAGTGACAAATATGTACAGTGTACAAAAGCATAGTGTCACAGCAAAGAGCACTCTTGGAGGGACCCAGGTTCAGTTCCCAGCACCCACATGACAGCTCATAACCACCCACAACTCTAGCTCCAGGACATCCAACACTCTTCTGGCCTCCAGGGGCACTAATATATATGTGCACATACACACAGAAACACATTAATAAAAGTAAAATAAATCTTTAAAACACATACCAAATTAGGTATAGCACTTAACAAAGAGGTAGAGTCCTGGAGCAAGTAATAAGCCTAAGCAGAGTGAGTGCTCCTGGGTGGAGCCCTGGCCTGGGACTCTAGCTGAGGCTAAAGACTTCCTCACAGGTCAGCAGCTAAGAAGGACAGGCTGAGCCTGGCAGCCCACAGTGAGCCTGCAGGAGGGACCCCAGAAAGTATGCACAGCTTTCCCTCTAGGAAACACTCTCACTACTTCTGTAGTACCTCTTCATTTCACAATACCTTGTGTTTCCTTATTGGTTTCCAAGTCATTGTTTTCCAAACTTCAGCTGAGTCATAAGCTATATTTAATCAGCTGCGGGTTTCAAATCCCCAGACTTAACCAATTCCAGACAGCAGAGATTCAGGGAAAAAAATCACTAGATCTGTTCTAAACATGCACAGTTGCTCCTTGCCATTGCTCCCTCCACAGAACAGTTGAGCAAGTACTGACAGCATTTCCATGGGATTGGGAATTAGACGTGATCTAGAGGTGGTTAAATACACAGAAGAGAGGCTGGAGTTATGTGTGACTAACATGTCACACTTGGACATCTGTGGAGCTGTGTACAGAGACAAAAGCCCTGGAGACTGTTCTTCACAGACATAGGAGACTGTAGCAACTTCAGACAGCTTTAGAAGAGAAATGATGTGAGATGAGGCGTTCTGGGCTGGAACAGAACTGACTAGAACAAAGCACACGGTAAGGGTAAGTACTGATATAATAGGGGTAAGTATGTTTTGGATTTTACATTTTCTGTAGCTATCAAGCAAGCTACAAATAGATGAAGCTGTCAATACAAGGCAGAGAGAAAAGGTCATGTTCATGATTCGGACACAGGAGTACAGAATGAAGCAATCCCAGAAGTTACTAACTGAAAAGGGGGGGAGTTGGAGGCTCCAGCCAATGGCTGATCCCCTGGGCCAGGGAATCTAATCGCCTCAATCATTGTGTTTCCTGGCCAGTATCCAGACAGATGATTGTCTTTCCTGTTGCTAGCAAGCTCACTTCTTGGAATAGAGCTGAGGCCTCAGCCATGGGTGGTTTTCTCTCTTAAGGGATTTGGTTCATGTCCCTGTACTGACAGGAAGTAATGGCTTTGCAGGTTAGAGAACCAGGGAAGGCATTAGCAGTAGCTGGAGTCTGGAGACAGCTGGAGGCAGAATTCCCACACCTACTACAGAATGCTCTGCTTTACTCAAGGATTTCTGGCATACACGTTCATTCATCTTAACATTATCTCCACAGAACATCTAGACTAGTGTTTGCCCAAGCACTTCCAAGCTGGCAGGTGAAATTAACCATCACTTATTCTACCTTAGTGTCTTTCCTAGGACTGTGTGAAGATACACTAACAAAAAAGAAATCCAGGGAGGAAAGGGTTTATTTGAGTCACAATTCCATCATTTTAGGGAAGTCAAGGCAGCTAGTCATATCACACCCACAGCCAAGAGAGAGAAAAATGCAACCCCATATTTTTTTTTTTTTTTTTGGTTAGCTTTCTTCATTATTACACAGTCCAGGGCCCCAGCTTACGGAATGATGCTACCCACAGTAGGCTGGATCCTCATCTATCAATTAACAATCTAGACAACTGCCCCCAGTTGCCTACTATAATAATAATTTCTGACCTGGACTAGTCCTAAGACCCAGGCCAGCAGTCCCAAATAATCACACAAAGGCTTATATTAATTGCATGGTGTTTGACCTATGGCTCAGGCTTATTGCTAGCTAGCTCTCAAACTCATCTATGTCTTGTTACTTGGTTAGTGGCTTACCTGAGTTCCTTTCATGTTGCTCTCTGGAGAGCAGATCACAGTATTTCTCCTTAACTCCGTCCTTTCCCACCTGTATCTATGCTCAGATTTCCCGCCTGCTTCTAAGATGCCTTGCCATAGGCCAAAAAAGTTCCTTTATTATCCAATGATAATTCACAGTGTATAGAAAGACATCCCACATCAGCCTACAGACCAAACTGAATTAGATAATTCCTCATTAAGATTCTCTTCCCACATGATTCAATAATTGAAGCTAACCAGCACACTACCTTAGGACATAACATCCCGTCTAACTTAACATCTTATCTGTTATCAGTAGACACCTAATTCAGGGTGCAGAAAACTAAGTTCTTCTCCTTACATAACTCTTGCTGCATGGCCAATCTAGCACAGTATCCTAGTCATCCTGTGTCATCTACCCGCATCAGGGAAGAGACTGGGGAGATGGTACAGTGGACAAAGCATTTGGCAGACAAGCATTGGCCAAACTCATCTCCCAGATCACCAGGGATGGGTCCAGCCCAGGTTCTAATCAAATTCTCTGCCTTGTGACTCCTGCAAATTAAGTATTCCCTGCTAGACACCCCAGCTGCACAACACTGCCTTCTCTCCCCCCACAATGGGGAACTAAAATCCCTCTGAGCATCGTGATGTCTCCCTTTGGACTTTAGAATACTATTCTGAGGAGATGGCTCCACCAGTCAAGAGCCTACCTTGCAAACATAAAGACCCGAGGGAGATCCTAGAACCCATGTAAAAATATGGGTCTGGTGGTGCACACAGCACTAGGGAGTGGGTGCTGAGACGGGGGATCCTTGGGGCTACTTGGCTGGCCATTCCAGCCTAGTTGATGACTGCCAAGCCAATAAGAGATTGTGTCTTAATAGACATAGGTGGCAAAGGATTGTTAAGCTCGCGTGTAAGAACTTCCACCAGGGAGGCTGGACACGTTGTTATGAGTGGAGATTTTATTGCTTCCTACAGAAAATGAGAACCCAGGTTGATCATCTAGCTCTGTACAACAGAAGGGGTAAGAGAGTGTTGTCCCAACGGGTGGGGGGTTTAAAAGAAAAACCTACGTAATCAAGATGCGACACACCTTGATGTTCCAGGATTGGGCAAAGGAGTAAGGTGCAGCAGCCGTTAGAGTTTTCTGGCATGAATCCAACCTTTGAATCTATTGGCTGCTGCAGAAGTTCACTCACAGACCCCAGAATGAATCCAGGTCCTTACAGGATGACACTCAGAGTTGCCTCTGGCCTACACTCACATATTCACACACACACATACATGTGTGCATTCACACATACACAAATAAATAAGTAGATAATTTTAAGAGAATTTAGGGTTCTGTGCAGAAAGGTGGGGTGTAGCAGACCCAAGGAAACGAGGAAAGAGAAGCACCTCTCAGAGGAAAATGAGCCACTGTCCTAGAAAGACTCTGTTTCTAAACATGAGGGCAACACCATAAGCTCTTGAGGGCAAAGGTGTTGATATGCTCAGTGAAAGTAGTGCTGGATCAGTCACAAGAAGATGGCTGGCAGGTGAGGTTCAGAGGATGGTGCTGACCTTGAACAACAGTGAAAGGAAATGAGTCATTTGAAGACTCTGAGGTGGGATAAAATCATGTACACTGTAATCAAGTACTCAGCTTGAGGTGGTAGCTTCCTCTTACTCCAACAAGCAAGGCGAAGTGTCCTGCTCACCACAGTCTCAACACCCTGTGAGCAGACAATCTCTTAAGCCCCTCCTGCTCCACCACTTCCTCTATCTGCTGGGTTGAGGCTGCATGTGGTCAAGTGGGGTTTGGGATTTTCAGCCTAGAGACAAGGAACTGGCTCCCATCTGCCTCACACGTGCAGGCTTGAGGGAAGTACATGCGTGGCCTGCCAAGGGACACTACCATCTGGAACCTGACAGGACCTGCCAAGAGTATGCTAGTGTCCAAAATTTGGCCTCAAATGTAAATTTGACCCAAGGTATGTTTGAACTAGACACTGGACCAGCTACAAGTCTCCAAGCACATTATGTGAGGCTCTCTTCACTGCCCTGGAAGAATAGGAAGTTGCTGGGTATGAAGGACCAGACCTGCATTGCTGCAGCTCAGGGAATTTCACTCAACTCTCTTCTCCGTGAAGCCTCTGACACACACGTGCATTCCATATCTAGGATGATCTTTCTCCATAAATATCTTTCAAGGCTCTTGCTACAGGCCTTCTTCTTTACAAGAAAACACTGCCACACACTTCCTGTAAAAAGCAGAAGTTGTCACTGGGGACTCTCTGACCTTCTTCCTCCAAATACACATATGGTTCACCTTTATTTCCCCTATTACAAAGGATGCCAGCCAAGTGCATGCTTCTAAGGAGAGTCAACCCTTCTCTGTGTTTCTGGACCTCATCCTATCTCAGCCAGTTCAGGCTTGTCTTTATTCTTTTTATCAATGGGTCCCTCTCCCTAGGGTCATTCTCAGTAGACTATGATCATGCCCATCCAACAAGTTTCCCTCTTCAAAACTGTAGGGCGCAGTTTGCCTTTGCACAGCTTGCCAGAACATTCTATTGCCGCTTATGCTAATTAGGCATCGAGTAGTGACCAATCCGATGTGCTGACGCTAGTTAGGCATTGAGAAAGGACCTATCCAATGCGATCCTCAAATATGCTAATGAGCCATTATTTTGGGCCAATCACCAGCCATATGCTAATGAGTATTGCTTTGAACCTCACCAGCCATATGTTAATGAGCCATTATTTTGGGCCAATCACCAGCCATATGCTAATGAGTATCACTTTGAACCAATCACCAGCCATATGTTAATGAGGCATTTGATGGGCACCAATCACACGCCAGGCTTCCCTATATAAGCAGGCTGAATCTCAGGCTCGGGGTCTTCTTTCCACCATTTCACAACTGAGCTGTACTCCAATAAA
>PVIH01006084.1:0-115542 GCA_004025045.1 Sigmodon hispidus
AGGGATGGAAAAAAAAAATTCAGAGGGAAAGATGAACACAAAGAAAATATAGGTGTAGCAATCTTATTTGTATTTCTTCCCTTGATAAGCCATGCTTATCATTCTTATCCTCTGTATAGTTATTGTTAACTCTTCCACATTTTAAATTCTTTTTACTGTGTTTTTTTTGATAAATACAAAATAAAGAAGGAAAAAAAAATAAAGTGTTCTGTTTGTATTATTTTGATTCTGTACTTCACAAAGCAAGATAGCTTCAGAAATGGAGCTTTCACATTTAATATCATTTTTGGAGATGCATTTTGGGGGATGTTAGTGAACTCTTCCAGAATTATTTCTAGAATGGTCTGGAGCAATGGCTTCACAGTTGGGAGCAGGGGCTGCCCTCACAGATGACACTGGTTCTGCTTTGAACAGCCACATGTTCAGACCTCCACAGGCACCAAGTGATGTGGGATGTCTTTGTGTATGTTGTGAATACCAGTGGATAATAAAGAAATTGTTTTGGCCTATGGCAGATCAGCTTAGAAGCAAGCAAGAAATCCAAGCATAGATAAAGAAGAAGGAGGTCAAGAGATGTGATCTAGCCTCTATCTAGCAATAAGTCTGAGCCATAAACTGAACATCATTAAGTAATATAAGCCTTTGTATTATTATTTGGGACCAAGTATGGCTGAAGGCCCTACCTTGGCATGGGCAGGTCAGAAATTTTGTACTACAAATGGCATTCCAATGTGGGCCTTGATCTAGATAGACCAGAGAAAGATGTTAAAAAAAAAATTCTAAATGCACAGAAAGGGAACCATACTAGGCTTCCTAGTCTCACTCTCAGAACTGTGTTCTCAGCAGCAAGCTGAGCGATTCAGCTTGGTACGAGCCACCATAAACTATAAACTGATGAGCATGGCCTACTTATGAAGTCTCAAGGGCTATGGTACAGAGAAGCTTCTCCTAGTTACTGCTTTCAAGTTTGGGAGCAAAACTGTGGGCTTAAAAATATAGCTCCACAATATTTAATACTGCTTCCCAAAACTGGGAAGGTAAGCATGACTCTGGTACCTCTGCCATGTGGAAAAGCCAAGCAGGGCAAAGCCAGCTGTCAAAGAAATGCTATATAGTTTAACATTTTAAAAGCAATCCTGGTTAGAAAATGATTAAGGATATGTGACAAAACATATTCAGATAAAGAAGACCTCTAAATTGGTTATAATGCATATGAAAAAGAATATGTAGGCTGGGAGAAAAAAAGGCAGAAAAATACTTAAAAATAGAAATAGAGTAATAAAAATATAATAAGCCATATAAAAATGGAAAACACACAAAGAGTCTGGATTATGTTTATTATTGTGTTTTCTTTTAATTGTTTAACTGATAATGAGCTAGCTGCAGAAATACATTGGATTGTAAAGGCTGCTAGATTAAAGGAACATACGTATTTTAAAGAATTTTGACTTTAAAATTGGGGTCTAAGGATATACTTCTTTGGAAATGAGGTTATGCTTCTGTTTTCACAGAAGATGAGAACCTATGCTTCCAGGCTAATATATTTTGATCAAGGAAGATCCCCTGAAAAAAATCTCTAATAGGAAGACATGGCCACATCAGCTTCAAGGCTGCCAACTGAAATGATTCAGCCTCAGGATCTATATAAGATTGCCAGCACACCCAAAAAGCAAGAAGTAGTTTATGGAAAGGTACACCCAAATTCCCAAAATAATGGGTTTTTTTTAATTATAAATGATTTTTTTATTATACATGATTAGTGGCCATAGTCAATCTATTTCTAAGGAAAAAAGGGAACATATGATATAAAAATTATTTTAAAAGATAGATTATTTAATCTACTTTAATTTAAAAAAACTGCTAATCTCAAAATATTTTACATTGGTTTGAATTTGGTTTATTGATACAAATTTTTTTGTTTTGTTTTTTTAATTTTATTTATCTATTTATTTTTATAGAATAAAGTCTTTTTTATCCATGTATTCCCTTGTTCCAACTCCCTTCCCCCTCCTGACCCCTCCCAGTCAGCCTTCAGGCTCGCTCCTCACCATCCCCCACTCCCCTCCCCAGAAAGGGCAAGAAGTCCCAAGGTAGATTAGCTCAGCATGCACTGCAGGCAAGTCCTATTTCCTCATCCTAATATCAAGACTGTGTTAGGTGTTGCTATGGAGGGAATGGGCTCCAAGGTGCCAGTTCATGCATAGAAGTACAGTCTGAATCCTCCCCTTGAGGCTCCACATATTGTCCATGTCAGTGGATAGTTGCCTATTCTTAGAGGGCTTAGTTCCTTTTCCAGATGGTTTCCAGGTGGCTGTTTTGAATCAATGAGCTCCCAAAACCTCAGCTAGTCATCACTGAGAATTTTTCATGTAGTCCCTATCCCCTTGCTCATAAAGAGTCTTCTCCCCTACTGTCATCTGGACCAGAGACTCAACCCATTGCTCAGCCATGTATCCCTGCCTCTACCTCTATTCATTGTTAGATGTAAGATCTGTGATGGCATTTGGGGTGGTTATTCATTTGTTTATGATGGAAGTCCTGTTTAGGCAACTATTGATACAAATTTAAGGTCAATTTTGTAATAGTATATGTATATTTCTATTCTTGTTTAAGGTACTTTGCTTATGTGATTCTTTTAAAACTGTAATGTATAATTAAGAAATGCTGATTAATAGTCATCTATGATAATGAAACTTATAGTCATGTTAGCTAGGATTTTTAGGTATACAAAGATATATTACAATTAGAATATGGCATTTAAAATAGTTTAAAAATGAATACTTTTCTAGACAGTAAGACAGGTCTGCTCCTGGCAGCATGAGTGTACTTCAAAAGGGTGAAGATCATCAAAGAAACTCCAGGTGAAGTTTACTTCCTTTGTAGAAAAAGTGAGTCATTGGACAAGAGACTGTTCTTGCCTCAATTGCCTGACAGTATGCTGTATAAACTGAAAAGGCAGGACTCATAGGAATGTCACCTCTGAACTTTGGCAGAACAAGCTGGCATGGTCCTTTAGGTTCCTGTTTTGCAGAGAAAACTGCAGACATCCTTCGGGACAGTAGGAGAAGTGACTCATGAACTATGCTAGAATAGGCAGAGCAGTCCTTCAAATTTCCTGCTTCAAAAAAAACGTCTGCCAAAGACTCTAGGCCTGTAGGCTGAAGATGAATTTGCCCACATTACAAAAGAACTATGGGTGACTTCCAGGCAGCCAGATATCATTTCTGTCATTTCCACATTTTGGAAGTTGCTTGCACTTTCTGTTTACTCAGGTTAATACTATATCCTTCTGTGGTCTTTAATGTAGTTAAAGATTTGATAGTTAAAATTATAGTTTTCCTTAGTTACAATAAAAGATAAATTAGATGTGAAAGTTTAGACTCACATAAATAAGATAGATGATAAAATATTTTCTTTACCTTTGCTAAATACAAATAGAAGAGATATTGGAACTGTAATCCTTGGTTGATAACTGTTTTATTATATGTAATTTTGTTATGTTAAAATTGAAACCTTCCTTTTTGATTAGACAGAAAAGGGGAAGTGAGGTGGCATTTCTTTCTGTATGCTGTGAATACCATTGGATAACAAAGGAATTGTTTTGGCCTATGACAGAGAAACTTAGAAGAAGGTGGAAAATTCAAGCTTAGATTGGGGAAAGAAATACAGAGCCTCAAGGAACACAATCCAGTTTGCTTTAATCATATACATTTATTGTTTAGATAACAATTAATCTTATACCACAGAAGGTAGAGTGGATGTATAAAAGAAGTAAGTGTAAGCTTCTCCAGAAGCTCAAGTGGCAAGGCCCCACCACAAGGATGTCCAGCCACCAGGCCCTGCCCAGAGAACACTCTAAGAGCCATAACAACTGGACCTAGACCTCCAGAATGGAAACACCATATATATGCTTGAGCTCTAAAGCAAGTAATAGAAAGTAAACTGAGGAGCTAAATAGTATGTGAGACTGTGAGACTGTATGTTATAAGAAGAAAAATAAAATCTCATGTATTTGATGGCAGAATAATTCCTACATCAATTGTTGCCTTAAGGTATGTTTGTAATTATCTGAAATAAGAAAAAGAAACTGTTTTGTCCCCACACTAGTGTGAAACTTCCAAAATAAAATGCATCACCAAACAAGCACATGCTATTATACAAATGCACTAAATTAGGACACTCCTTATTTTAACTAAAATCTTTACAAAAGTTTGCTCATTGTCCGTCTTTGATGTTTCTCAAAGGGGTTCAAAATTCTCAGATAACATCTTTATTCCAGAGAAAGTTTCATAACCTCTTGTATAAGTAATAATGTTTTTCTCTAACATTGCATTCTGTGGATATGTGTGTATGTTTCATAAAATAGTCTGACAAATTTTACTCCACGTTGAACTGGAATGATAGTTCTCCCAAAAAACCAATGACTGCAGGGTCTTACAGATGTAAGGGTGCTATTTTTTAGATGTATATCATGCTGAATTTGGATTGACTTTTAAACACCAGCTGGTTTTCTTTGCATTGATTTGAATAAGATGTCCTCCCTAAATCCCAGGGTGTGAATGCTTGTTCCCCAGGTGGTGAATGATTGGGGAGGATTAGGTTGTAAACTGGATGAAGTATGTCACTGGGAACAAATTCCAAAGTTTCAAAAGACCCCTACCTGAGTGAGGTAACACAGGCCCAGAAAGATAGGCATAGGATGTTATCACTTATAAATGGATTTTAGACAAAAAGCAAAGAATACCCAGGCTGCAAACCACAACCTCTGAACAGCTTGACAATAGAAGAAACTTAATAGAGACATCCAGGGAATCCCCCTGGAAGAGAAAACAGAGAGGATCTCCTCAGCAAATTGGGATTATAACAGATAGTGACCAAGAAGAGGTGGGAACAAATGATGAGAGGAAATGATTGAGTGAGAGGAGCAACCAAGTGAGAGAAAAAAGAGATGAATATCTTGATAGAGGAAGCCTGTGGGGCTGGGAAAAGGCTGGCCTGGTGCTAGAAAAACCTTCAAGAACCCACGGGATGTCCCTGGCTAGGTCTCCAACCAATAGTGGAGGGGGTGTCTAGACAGGACTTTCCCTATAATCAAATGAATGACCACTCTAAGTCTCATTCTCGAACATTCATCCAACAATGAATAGATGTAGATCCAGAGATCCATAGCTAAGCACCAGGTAGAGCTTCAGGTCCAGCTTGCGGGGGCGGGGTTGTATATGAGCAAAGAGATCTGGATTATGAGGAAGAGTCCCACAGAGATGACTTGCTGGAGCTTTGGGGAGCTCAATGAATCAAAAAGGGCCACTGGAGAATCTTCAGGAAAAGGAAGTAAATCCTCCAAATGTAGATGACTGTCGAAAGGCATGGGCAATATGTGGAACCTTGTAGAGTAGGATCAGACTATGTTTCTGTGCATGAACTGGCACTTGGAGCCCATTCCCTACACAGGAACACCTGGGTTGAGGAAATTAGACCTAACTCAAATGGATACACCAGACTGAATAGAACCACCTTGAGACTCCTTGCCCTCCTTGGGGAATGGATGGGGAGATGGGGTGGGGAGAGGCTGAGGGAGGACTGGGAGGGATTGAGAGGGAGTGAGGGGGAGCAGAAGTATACATGGAAAAAACTTTTTAAATATATATATATATGAACAAGGCCCTATATATCCACAGGATCAATGTATATATGAACTCACAGAAACTGTGCAAACATATATGGAGTCTATAAGTGTCTGTATTACGTCTATCCCTACAACTAAAAGGACATATGCTCCCATGCCTAACACAGAAGGAAAAAAAGAAAAGACCCCTACCATTTCCAGCAAGCTCTTTCTGTCTCCTGCTTGTGGAACAAGATGTGAACTCTCAGCTGCTGCTTTTGAGCCATGCT
The DNA here is from genome assembly GCA_004025045.1 of Sigmodon hispidus. NCBI lineage: Eukaryota > Metazoa > Chordata > Mammalia > Rodentia > Cricetidae > Sigmodon > Sigmodon hispidus. The sequence goes on from PVIH01006084.1 coordinate 5,896, forward strand.
GCAGACCTGCTGCTATGCTCACCCTCTTTAATGGTGATAACTCATGTCTATAGAACCACAAGCCATAATTAACCCTTCCTTCTCTATGTTGCTTTGGGCATGGTGTTTATTATAAAGCCAGAAAAGCAATTAATACAGGCTGCTATTCAGACACATACCTCCACAAGTTTCCACATTTAAAAATACTATCATGTGCAATACATTTTTTTTTTTTGCTCACTGAAAGATATTTAAAAATACATGTGATTTTAGTTGCTTTGGAGTTACTGACAATTTGAATTAAAATATCAATTTTCAACTAAGAACACTATATTTTAGATTATTCTTAAAATGTAACTTTAGTGTAGTCACAAAGACTCATCATAATCTATGAACTCAAGACCCGAAAAAACTATGTGATGAGTTTAAAATGAACATAAACTATTTCTTAAGACAGTGTCTCAAAAACAGATATAAAAACAAAGGAGGCCAGCAAGGTTACACATCAGGTGAAGTCACTTGTCAGGCAAGCCTGGTATCTCCTCATACACATAATCATAAAGAAAAAAGACTGTCAAAACTTTTCAAAATAAAAACAAAGAAAGTCCAGGGGCCAGAATCTGCTCACCTCTGGATGGACTCTGAATTTCCAAGGCCTCAGTCCTTCTTTGATGATGCAGCTTGCCCTAGAGGCAGGGACCTGCCATGCAAGGTCCCTTCTTTTAAGGGTTGCTGGAGGAGCCCCTCACAGCCAAAGCCGAGCTCCTGTCTGCTAGGGAGAATCTGAGATCAGACTCTAGGGATTAACCCAGGTACCCGAGGGGGACTCTCCGGTCTGGTGGTACAGGTGCTCGAATCTGCTCACCTCTGGATGGGGTTCTGAATTTCAAAGGCCTCAGTCCTTCTGGAAGGGGTGGGAGGGGGAAGGGAACTAGAACAAGGATACACACGGATCAAAAATATGACTTGATTCATAATAAAAGAAGAATATGTTTTCAGAAGTGTTAAAGATTGTATTCATGAAATTTTTATAAATATAGACATGATTAAGAGGTTTTTGACTTTATAGAACCAAATATAAAATGTTAATTAAAAAAACAAAGGTTAGTGTATATATCACCTTCAGAATTTTGCCTATCATATGTAAGCTACAAAGTTTAAACTTCAATAATGTAAATAAGTAATAAATAAATAAACTAATCAATTGCTCAAAAGCTGATAGGAATCCAAATATTTAATCCAAAAATCAAAAAGTATGATAGCACTTAACTACGGGAGATGATAAAACATATATATTTTCATTGTAAATCCTTACCATGAAATTGTTCACCAATATAATCCAGTTCTCTTGATATAATCTTCTAATAAGATTATAATTCTAAGAGGTCATAAAAGGATATACTGCAAACTTTTTATGTAATAATTACTAAACAATATATGTTACAAATTTTTAGATAAGCAGCTTTGTTTCAGAATATAAACTTTGTTTCTGCTTCTGATATTTTTATTTATTATTCTAAAATGGAATCACCATATTGAAAAAGTCCTAAATATGGAGGAAGTATTCAGTTATACCTCTGAAATTTTTGTCACAGAATTCACTCTCATCTGTTCCCTGCTATACAGAACAAAAGAGAAAAATTATTCCCGATAATCCCTTTCAACAGTAGTAACAGTTGAAGCTCAGAAATCCCAGAAAACAGAGTCCTGAGTTTTTTAAATGATTGTTTTGTATTCACATTCCATAAACTTTTAAGATAAGGCTCTGTTATAAAAACAGAGGATATGGAAGAAAGTCAAAGATTAAGAATTCATCATTGCAGGATGATGCAGTTTTTGACAACACAATTCACCTGCTGCTTGGAAGTAAATCACTTACGATTCAAATGCTGAGAATATTTATTTGTGGCATTACCATCATCTGTCTCACTTTTTCCACATACAGAATAGAATATCGCTTATTACATAGTCAACATTATTCTTGGTAGAAAAAAAAAATCACAAACGTGAGTACCCTAAAATACACAATAAAACTTTTCAGTTGTTCTAATAGCGGTGAAGTGCTGCAAGACTTATCCTAATAAGCCCACTTTTTCTAAAGCTATAATTTTATAAAATACCATTCAAATACAGCATTGGAGAAATTTACTCAAGCCATTCATAACATGATATTATTATGAGATTTAACTCAAATAGGATCCGAAACTCATACCATGTCTACTATCTAAGTCTCTCTGGACCGTTAAACAGCTGGTTTGTGTCTATATCATCATGAACTGCCAGAAATTACTTTAAAGTCTAGTCGTATTGTTTGCATGATGACATTGTGTGAGTTTGATAGGAAAGAATTAAATAAAATACTTAGGAAATTAAATTAGACAAGACACTACTGGTCCTGGACAAGAACAAGTCCTGTTTTAAGTAGATTATTATTTACTCCTACTGTTGCTATGACAAAATACTGTAGGTGGAAGTTTCTGTCCCACCAGCAGCTTCCAAATAAACACACTGAAGCTTGTGTTAATTACAAATGAAGAGCAGCCGATAGTTCAGGCTTATTACTAACTAGCTCTTACAAGTTAAATTGACACATATTTATTATTTGTACTCTGCCACCGTGGCACATAGCTTATTACTTCATTTTCCACATGTCCTAACTTCTCAGTGCTGGGTGGTGTCACCAGTGACTCTGCCTTCTTCTCCTCAGATACCTCTGTTTCTGGCTGTCCTGCCTATACTTCTTGTCTGGCTACTATTAGCCTGATAGCTTTTTATTTACCAATGAGAGTAATACATATTCACAGGGTACAGAAGGATTATTCCTCAACACCTCCCTCTTTAATCTAATTAAAAAGGAAGGTTTTAACTTTAACATAGTAAAATTATATATACATATGTATGTATATATAATATATACTATATAGTTACAATATTCAGTTCATTTGTATTTTGCAAAATTAGAGAAGATGCTGTATCTTATTGGTGAGTCTAAAGATTTTATAACTAATTAACCTTTTATCATAACTAAAAGAAACTATGACTATCTAGTCTTCAACTCCATTAAAGATCCTAGAAGGATAAAACGTTACCAAATGACAGAGAATTCAGGATGCCTGATAGTCACCCAAAGTTCCTCTGTAATGATGGGGTATCCATAGTCAGCCTACAGGCCTATAATATTTGACAGATTTTCGGTGAAGCAGAATTTTGAAGGGCTGTCCCACCTTGTCTTAGCAAAGTTTGGCGGTCACTTTCTTTAGTGTCCTGCTTGTCCAATGTGTCCAATTTGAACAGCATATGGTCAGCAACTGTGACAAGTGCCGTTTCTTTGCCCACATGTCTAACCTTTGCCATAAAGAAAACAAACTCCCTAAGGAGTTTTTTCAATGTCCACCATATTCACTGAAATAGATTGGTGCTGCCAGGAGCAGACATGTCTCACTGTCATGAAAAGATTTAGGTTATTAAACATATTAAATGCTATATGCTGTATATCTTTGAAGTGTTTAAAGACCATCTATCTATTGAAATATGTCTGTTTATAACCTTAAAAACATACTTAACATGATTATAAGTTTGATTATTATAGATGACTATTAAATTGTATTTTAATTATACATTACTTTTTAAAATGAGCTTCATAAGCCAAATAATGCAAACAAGAGTAGAAACATAAACACATTATAGCAAAATTAACTTTAAGTTTGTATCAATATCCAAAAATCCATACCAAACTAAAATATTTAAAATTAATAGCTGTTTGGGATTAAAGTAGATTAAATAATCTATCCTTTTAACATATCATTTCTATAGACCCCCTTTTTCTCTTCAAAAGACAACTTCAAATCAAATATTTATGTCTGGATTTGTTTGCTAACCATTACAAATTATAACTGTTAACCAATCCCATTAAATGATAATAAATATCCATAACCCATATTTTGAGAATGTGGACATACTTTTCTAGACGGCTTCCTGTTGGTTGTGGGCACTACTATTATGCCAAGTCTTGACTGGAGTATTTTGTGAGGCTAGAACATCTCAGCCAGCAACCTTGAAGCTGATCTAGATGCAGAATTTTGAGGAGAGTATAGTAAAGGCATTTTGAAATGCTGGGTCAACTGGACCTTTGTTTCATTGGTGTCATGTCTCTTTTTTCTTTATAGTACAGATATAGTCCATCCTGTGTGGAACTCACAACAGCAGAGCTTGAGACATCCACAGCTACCAGTTACATGCTACCTGTTTGCCTGCGATCAACTCAGTTTCTACACTCTTGGGCAATTCAGGATCTTCTGCTCAGGGAATTATTCAACCCTTGGCAGGTTGAGTCTTGCCAAATAAATTGAATTATTTAAGACAGTCTCATAGAGACATTCCTACCACAAGCCAACCTTCATAGAGAGTCAACCGACAAGATGGTAGATTATGATGACACACTGACAACTAAAAGTGGCCATCTCAACCTCCTAAAAAACATTCTATCTTTATAAATGGCATTTTACATGAGTTTACCTCTGGACTGAATACATTCTTTTGATCATGGTGTTGTATATCAGATCTATTATCAAAATTATTCTCCAAGGTAAAAGATTTTTGACAAGGCATTAATAATCTCTAAAATGCAATTAGAGTTATTTCTTACTGTTTGGCTAAATTGGTGTTAAACAAATAAATTATGCTGTTAAGTAAAGTTCTTTTTCTATATAATAGAATACAATGCTGGTTGTACTACCAATTTAGCACACTCATTTAATATAATTTTAAGGTATGATTAATAGTAAAGCCACCTACCAGAAACAAGATTGAGAAGGCTAGATATATAGGAGAACTGAATGCTACTAGAATTCTATTGAGAAAATCAGTTAGTATGCAAGTCATGATAAGGTTGACCAAACATTGAAAGAAGTCAAGAATTTCAACAACTGGTAATTTAATAAATCTTATAGTTGGATTATCCTGATTTTAAAAACAAAGAGATACATGGATAAAAATATAGCTTTACTACTAATAAAAAATTAATGGAAAAGAAAAATAGATAAATAAATAAATAAAACAAAAGGTAAAGTTGGATCATTAATCCTCTTTATTTCCATATAGAATAGAAGTCCATATTTTTATCAGAGTATGAAATCTATATTGATTACTCTTATGGATTCAACAAAGTATTGTCTTCCTCAGGTGCCTGTGTTGAGAGTTTGGTCCCTAACTGGTGGTGCTACATCAACAGGTCATAGAAATGGAATGTGGCATGAAGGAAGAAAGCTATGAAAAAACAGACTTCAAAAGACAGTCTCATTCTCTTTTGTTTAATCAGCATTCAATATCTGCCCATGAAGAATTTGGTCATGGTGATAAGAGAATGTAACGCAATTACCAAGACTGCAATGTTAATAGAAAATGCATGCTATGAGTTTAATATTTCTTGCCCACTATCTCAAATAATCTTCCTATCCCTCTTCCTCTATAACTACCTGAGGGAGGGAGGGTAGGCATTAACCTCCCATCTTAGAGTTGGTGAAACTAGTACTAATTCAAATTGCAAAATATGTCATGAATGAAAACATACAATCCATTACATGAACTGGAACATACCTGCTCTTCATCTTCAAAGAAGAAAAAAAACCTTTGAGTTTTTAAGAAACACTCTCACAAAAATTTTTAAAAGTCACTTATCATAGAGCATGTCAACTTACACAAAAAATGCATTTTCTTAAGGTATTGATAAAATTAAATACATAGTTATTGAACTGTATTATGCCATACATAAGTGAGAAAAAGCATCAATTTATTTATATCTCATTAAATATTTAAGCAAATGGCTATTACTTCACTTTTTAGATATTAAGCATGTCCCCTTAGCAGGTTGTACCTTTATTTCAAACACAATTATCAAAGCTGAAAATGCACATTACTATAACTTAAAAGTAGTGATATTTCTCAGGTTTCTACCAATAACAAGTAAATCACATTCTATCCACAAGATATTCAGAATTAATTAGAATCTATTTTAACAATATGCATATTTTGTTTTAGAGCCAATTAGTTTATTCAATAAAAAGTCAGTTATGCAATTATGTGTATTATTTTCAGCAATTTTATAATAAGCCTTTGATTCAAAAGTAAAGTATTTTTGAAGTTTATTTAATATATAATATAAATAAATATTTTATAAAAATGACATAATTTTATTCCTGAATTTTCATGCTATTTAATATAATGCTGTGTCAGTTTTCATATAGTTCATTAAGCTTAAATTGCAAACATACAGACAATATGTAATTTAAATACCAAAGACATTTCAATATTAGCTCTTAAAGACTTCTGTTATTGATTTCTTGTTCAAAACAATAAATTACTGATACATTGGAAAGAATATAAATAATGAAAAAAGGTTTATGAGAACACATAGGTTTCTTTCCCCTTTTTCTTTTTTGTTGGCTGATTGACAGCAAGTGTCAGTACGTAAATTAGCATATAGACTGAGAAAAGACTATTTTTGATTTGAAAAAAAAAAATTTCCCATGCAACCTGACATCATATTCCTGCATGGACTCTCTCTTCCTTTTTTTTCAGGAAAGTAAAATTGTGTTTCATTTCAGAACATCAACACATTTTAATAATTACTTTTTGAAAGATTTATGATTATGAAATTGTATGCAAATAGTATTACAACTTAAAATCCTGAAAAGAACTTAAAAGAAAGAAGAAAGGAAGAAGAGGTGAGACGAGGAAGAGAACCAGTGGTGGGTGGGAAATGGAGTGGACAGAAGAAGACAAATGCCCTGGAGTCTGATGTTTGAGTCTGATGTCTTGCCTTTCATTGCCTTGGATTCATCCCACCAAATGGTGCAGCTTCTGGGTTGCTGGAATGGAGAAGTAATTCACAGATCCTGCAGATCTCAGTCACACTCACAGAACAGATTCCGGCTTCCCTAAGAACTCACCAAGAAGATGAGTCCTGGCAGAGCCCATGCGGAAATTCATTTCATCAGTTTCCATTTTATACTGTCTATCATGCGTATTTGAAGACTAAATGGAAAAGGAAAAAATAAGGTTCAGCCTTATGAATTTCCATCAAATATCATTTTGGCTATCAGTTGTCACACCTGCCATTTGATGCCTTTCAGTCAGTCGACACAATTATATATTTTTGCAACCTGTGTGATTGCTTGAGGTCTTATTTATTTTGTAATAAATTCAATTTATTGAAAACTTATTCAATCATGTTAGCACATACAAAGTATTTGTTTCCAATATATTAAAATATTCTTCTGGATGATTGTGTAAGTTACTGACTAATACGACTTTTTAAGCTAAGATGAGTGACCATTTCTAAGATAATGTAACAACTTGTTCAGCTTTCTTTAGAAATACACAGAAAGACATCTACTTAGATTTACCCATAATTTGAGTAAGCTTCTTATTATCTCCTTATAAGGTCTTCCCAAACTCTGAAATTCCATTAAACTTTTTTATAATCTGTCCATTGCCTGCAAACATTGCTAAATTCATATGGCTATTACATTATTGGTGTATATATGGATATGTCATATACATTTATTTACAATAAATATAATCTCAAATAAGTACAAACGTACAAAATGAGATTTGTAAAATAAAAAATGATGCCAAGAACAATATATTACTTCTTCTGTAATGAGATGTTACCATATGTTTAATAGCTTATAATTGATTCTGTAAATATTATATAAACCCAGATTTCAAAGAGGATTCTTTTGTCGTTATTGTTTATTTTGCGGTTAATTTTGTTAAATCTGATTTTCCCATTTTACTTAAAATCTCTTATAATAATAATGAGTGTGAGCATTCTGCTTATTTTGTTATTTTCTCTCTCTCTCTCTCTGTACAAATATACGTGTTTATATGTGTGTGTCTGTGTCTATGTCAGTGTGTCTGTCTGTTTCTTCATGTATCTGAGTGTGGGCACACACTTGGCATAGTGCAAGCATGGAGATCAAAAGACAGCCTTACACATCCTTTCCTCAGCTTCTGCCTTGTTTGACATAGCGTCTAGTTACTATTCACTGCTTTGTGTAACAGGCTAGCAGACCCATGAGACTCTGAGGAATTCTCCTGTCTTTTGCCTCTATCTCAATGCTTATGTGATGGTGTATTGATATACTTCCCTTTGTCTGGCTTTATGTGGCTTTGCGGAGATCTATACTCAGCTGTGTATCTAATATATAGATATTCTTCAGGCTGATTGTGGAAGGTTCACTTACAGGACTTTTTAATGCTAAAATGAGTCATCTTTTTTGAGATACATGACTTTTTTAGAAACATATAGTAGCACACCTCAGATTTAGAAAAATAATGATGAATTACTTTATAATTTTTTCATAGCACATGTGCACCACGTGTGTTACTCAGAGTCATCATCCCAGCCAAGTATTGTGTTCCTACTTTACTAATCTCCACAAATTACAAACATGTATCCTAGGCTCCTATTAATCTTCAAAACATGGCTTATAAACTAAACTTTTGACTGAGTAGAACCCTGCTTACACTGAGATTTTTCAGTGGAATATTAACATAAAAATGGATACTTAAATTTAAACATAATTTTATTAAATATCTTTTACCTGTTTATTTACATATTTCTTAGGTTAAAATCTTAAATGCTAATTATACTAAAAATGTTTATATTATGTTCTGTGAAGTCCATTCACATGTATATATTGGCCGTGCCTCAATCCCCAGCAAAGCAATGTGGAGTAACCTTTAAGACCTTGATAAATTTCAGCCACTAGACTCCATAAAAGCCCTGAAGAAATATAGAATAGAATAATATGTGTCGACATAATAAAGGTTATATGCAACAAGCCTGTAGCCAACATTATAAATGGCAAAGGCTAAGATCCTTTTTAAAATAAAGAGTAAACAAGAGTCTCTACTCTCTCTCTATTCTTCATCTTAGTGATCAAATTTTTTAGCCATGGCACAAAGGCAAGGGACTATGAGAAAAGTAACATAACATATGAGAAGAAAGTCAAAACATTCTGATTTACAGGTGCTGTTATCCCTGCTTAAAGATGAAAGAGTCCTCAGGGCCACACAAAAGAAAAAGAACAAAGAGAAAGAAAAAGAGAAGGAGGGAGGAAGGGAAAATGGGAAGGACACAGGAAGAAGGAAGACAAAAGCAAGCAAAAAAAATGGAGAGGGAGGGAAGAAAGGAAGAGAGAGGAGAGAACAAATCTTGGCTGGAGAGAGTAAAGAGATACATGTTTAATGAGAATGTAAATTGTTTCAGCCAGTCTGGAAATCAGCACTATTAACAGGTGGATGAACAGAGAATATGTGATGCACACTCAATGGGGCTGTATTTGGCCACAAAGAACAGAATGTGTTATTGTTGGGGAAATGACTGGAGGGAGACCACTATGGCAAACAGCATGAACTAGGCACAGAAGGACAAAGCACGGATGTTCCTGTGAGGAGTAATGTCTCAGTCAGGATTACTGCTGTTATAATGAAACAGGACAACCATGAGCAAATTCAGGAAAAGGGAGTTTTTGGCTTACACTGTCACATTGCATTCACTACTGGAAGAAGTTAAGACAGAAGGTCAAATGGGACTGGCCAGAACCTGGAGACAAGAGCTGATGCCATGGAGGAGTGCTACTTACTTTGTCCTTTTTTTATGTCTTGATCAGCCTGCTTTCTTATAGAACTCAGGACCACCTTCCCAGGGATGACATCATCCAAAATGGCTGCCTTACCCTATTAGCTGCTAATGGAGAAAATGCCCTACAGGCTTACCTCCAACTCCATCTTCTCCCTTCTCTTTAATGACCCTAGTTTGTGTCAAGTTGGCATAAAAATAGCCAGTACATGTGGTATCAAAATTCATAAATGAATGTCATGAATAGAGAATGGGACCAACATGGCGAGGACTGTCCGTGGGAGGGGAAAGGGGCAGGAGTGGATGAAGAAGGCTGAAAGTGGTTAAAATACATTGTATAGGTAAGTGAAAAGTCACATAAAACCCCATACTCCACAATGGATAGTAAATCAAAAAGATTATTATTTTTTTTTTACTTTACCATCTTCCTTGTATCACTGTGGCATCATTCCTGTCTCTTTGGCTAACTAATTTAAAAGAAAAAAAAAGAAAGAAAAGAAAAAAATGTCTCTGTTAGCAAAAATGATTTCTTTTGTAATTTTTTCTGCCAAATATTTTTACGACTATGGCAGCTTTCTTTTAGTAAAAATATTTATAGCTTGCATTTCCTAACATTCAGTTATTAAAATATATTTAAATGCATATTATGCGTGTGCACCATGCTGAGTGAAGTAGAGGTCTTTTTCATCAGTTGATATCTGCTTCCTCCCTTTCTATAATAATTCTCTGTCTTCAGTTAATTGAATTGACAGGGTACCACCCAGGTTTCCTCCAACAGTGTTGTCAATTTACTATAAATAGTCCTTTTCCAAGTCAGTAGAAAATAGGTGGTCCCTACTAACACATAGAATGACTTAACTGTGTGTGAATGAGCACATAAGAATCAGTTTCCACCCTTGCAATCTGAGTTAGAATAAATCCTGGAAATAGCAGTTATTTTATCAGGCAATGTGGACCTTGCCATTTCTATACTTAGCTGCTTAACTCATGGTTCTTAGAGGAAGAGGATAGAAAACCTGAGTTAATCATCTCAGCCTCCAAATTACATCACACACAGTGAGTCTTGAAATGAAAATGTACTTTACCGACCTGCTCTTTAAGGCTGGTGTCCCTTGCTGTGACAAAGTATTTAGGAAGAGAAAATGACAGATGTTAGGCACATTAGCACAATGAATAGTCACTTCTTCCCCCAGATGAAGAGCTTTTATCACGGCAATTTATCATGAACAAGATAGTGATTTAAGAAGCATTTGAACCGCAGATCATACTGCAAAGTGAGTTAGGAAACATGGCTGCCTGCAAAATGTAAGCAGAAGCTTTTCGACGGGCATCAATTGGCAGGGCATTTTTATTTCTGATTTTAATATTTTAAAACTGAATATCATCACTTAGAAAGTGAAAAATATACAGAGCTCGCTCAGAACACTTAGGGCTTCGGTTAGAGAGAAGGAGATGATCTGTGATTCAGTCAGCAGTTACTGCTGCTTTCACTGCATTGGTACTCTTATATTGTTTTATTATTTCACTAATTTTGAGCAAATATTTATTCAACTGCCTGGATAACTAGTGAAAATTTCTACCATTTTCATACACATTCTAGGAATAAATAAGTCAGTTTCAAAACAAAATGTTTATAATACAGATCATTTATGTTTTATATTTTATTATTTATATTTTTATTAATCATTGATAACTTTAGGAAGTATTCTTTTTAGTCTTTTGCAAGAAGACCTCCCGAATGTAAAGAAGTGAGAACATTAAGTGGTGGGCTGTGTGGTCAGTCTGAGCTGTCCATCTCTGCCCTTTACTCTTTCACTCACTGCAGTGTGTGTGTGTGAAAACTGATTCTCCTGAACTGTGAGGATGAGGACATTCATCATTAGGAGCTCACAGATTTTTTACTATGACAATTAAGATGCATTTTAAACATAGTTCAAGTATGCTTTAAAAAAACACACACACACACATTCAATACCTGTAAGAGACTAAACAACTTGCTTCCACCTCTGGGGAAAACTGTCAAGACCTAGGTATCTGTGGATAAAAAGGAAGCAGGCCACAGGAAGTCATTAATGAAGCCACCTCACCCAAGTGGCAAGGCGGAATCTAACCAGTTCAAATTCTTCCATTCTTCGAAGCCCCCTTCTGGTTGGAAATGGCCTAGTAGCGTGACATTGAGCGACAATAGCAAGACGTGCCTATAGAAGCCTGGAAACATCTAAAAGAACTCTAAAAATTTCGCACCCAGATAGACATCTTCTCTTTCAGTATTTAGAGAAACAATGCTGCCACTTTCTTCTGACTCCAAAGAAAAAACTGGAGAAACTTTGGAAAAGTCACTTTATCTGAACATGGTACAAGCTTCACAGTGTGTAGAAACTCACATTTTATATTTGTAAGCAGAAGGAATTAGCTTTCTGATCAGCAAACACTCTCTGTGTTTATGTCTGTGTGTATCTGTGTCTCTCTGTTTCTATGTGAATCTCTGTCTCTCCCCTTACACACACACACATAGGGAGATTGAAATTTCATCCTAAGTGAGGACCTCCCCTGCTTCTCGTATCAAGGACAGTCTTTGCATAGTTAGCATGAGAGATTGGACAAGCACATTTTATCTACATCATGACGTTGTATAATATTGTCATTGGGTCAGATGTAGAAGAGAAGTAGATGTTGAAGAGGAGGCGACAACCAAGGAACAAAGTGAAGGAATGTCAAGAATTACTTTTCATACTTTTATCCATTTCTGGTCTTTGTGCTGAATCTTATTTCTCTACAGAAGAGCACGTTTTACATCTAAAATTTATTTTGTTCTAATTCCTTTTCTAAGCCAGTCCACTACCAAGGGGATGGGAAGTTAAAAGTACTGTGACACTACTAAGAATAGGTAGTTAAAAATCACTACTAATTGCACTTTCTAGGCACTAACACATTTAAGGCTTGTAGCAAAATGGCATGGTTTATAGAGTGTATACTCCTCCTAAGTAAAAAATCTGAGAGTAGTAGTGGAAGACTTCTGTTGGACTTTTTAAAGACAATGCCTGTGTTCTTTCTTATCCGCTAGCTATGAATGCAAGGCTCCTCAGACTTTCCATGATTATTGGTAGGCTATGGCTTCTCTGTGCCTAGCAATAAGCACCTCAAAGACTCCATTTCTGAATCCCAATTAAACTATAGAAGCTGCTGTTTTTTTAAAGACCTCTCCAAACTTCAATATGAAATTTAATTGCCTGTAAAGGCATGTGAAGAGGTAGATAGAGCCTTGAAGAGAATATGAGCCTTAACTATGCTCATGAAAAGATTAATGATTTTGACATGAGATTAGGTTATTGGAGAAGTCAGATACTAAAGATGTAAACTTGGCCCCCTTTCTACACATTTCCAACAACTCTCTCACAGTGGGCTTCTTTTTGTCATGTTGCAACTTAGCATGAGGTTTCTTCCCAATTTTGGCTCAGAAATCTTAAGCTTCTTAGCCCCCCAGAACAGTCAAGCAATTAAATGCTTGTGTTTTAAAAAATAATTTACCCAGCTACAGTATTGTAATACTAAATAACAGCTGAATATAGAAGTGCCTCTAAATTTTTCTAGACAAGCGTGTCAGATTTCCGTGTCAAGAAATACTAATATCATTTTCTAAAGACCTAAAAACATATACTAGATTATCTGAAAATATTTCAGTGTCAGCTTATAACTAATTTTCTCTTATAATTTAAACTTAATAGTTTTAAAATTGTCTAAGTAGTAATATTTGCAACATATTTTGAAATTTTATGAGAACCAAAGGGTTAATATTCATAAATTATGTTACAGTTGCTATATGAAAACTGTTAAGTTTAATGAATGTGTGAATTCCAGTAAAAAGTCCGGTGTGGAATTTATTGAACTGAAAAAAATTGTCCTTTATATGCTGTTATCACATCACTTACATATGCATAAACTGATAAACAGTCTTGCTCACTGAACCTCAGCCTTGCTTGAATACCTAAGTGTAAGGACAACTTTTCAAAAAAACACAATGTAAGTAAGTATAAGCACAATAATTTAATACTCCTTGGCTCCCTTGTGAGTGGATAGAACTATGAAAACTTCAAATGTTTAAAGCAAAAGAGAGTACCATGGGCATTCTACTTCTAAAATGTACTGTGAGCACTATGCATCTAGCACTGCATTGCTTATAATATGTCAGTATTTTGTTTTAAAAGTTTGATTCAGAAGAAAGTCCATTTGAATAAAACATTCTAGCTACAAAGTTACAGAGAACAATAATAAGTTACCACTGTGATGGAAACTCTATATGTAGTGAAAATTATTCTGTGAATAAAGGAACTGTTTTGGCCTCTGTCAGGTGCTGTAGAAGTAGGCGGGGAAATTGAGTTTCAGGTATGGAGGAGTGCTGAGTCAGACAGACTTGATCCAGCCACCAAAGAAGAAGCATGTAGGACCCAGGTGAGACAGGGGACATGGGCTACATAGCCAGATAGATTAATAGAAATGTGTTGAGTTTAGATGAAAGAGCTAAAATATATTTGAGCTTTAATTTGTGTTTTTGTAGCTATCATGGATATTTCAATATTCTACTTTTTAATGTTTTTCTTTAATTTTTTTAATTCTTATAGAATAAAGTCTCATTTTGTATTTTGGAAAAGTGTGGCTATACAATGTTTGTAAAAGTAAAGTAAATTAAGGTGATATTAAAATAAATAAAGAAACAATGTGGTCATATATATAAAAAAAAAGATGAAAGAGCTAGCAAGTAATGTGCCTAAGACATAGGCCAAACAGGATAAAATTAATATAAGCATCTGAGTCATTTAGGGCGTGTGTGGGGGAAAGCAGCCTTGGGCTGGTCTGAACCTCTGGCCTGCATGGGACCAGAAACCTTGTGTAACAGACAGCTGTATTTCAGAATTTTATTTCATTGAACATCTTATTGATTTACACATTTGTTTATGAGAAATTGGCATGCTTATATTCAACATCAATCTTAACTTATTTAATGTTGAGTTCTCTTAGCATTTTTCATGTTTGTCCTGTAAATAATTATATATTTTATAGTACTTATATTTTCATTTGTTTTGAATTGTGCATGCCTGCATGCCTGTGTGCATGCCTGTGTGCATGCCTGTGTGCATGCCTTTGTATGTCTCTCTCCCCTCTCTCTGCATGTATGTTGTGTATGTGACAGAGGCAGGAATGCCCTCAAAGCACATTCTTAGAACTACTTATGGCTGACCTCCCATGTTTCCTTCTCACATGATTGTGTAGTGTGAATCCTATGGAGGTCCGTTAAAGAAGGTCAGTATAAAATCAGGTTTCCAGACAAAGAGTCAAACTCATTCAGGATTATCTATTATAATACCAGGTCATTTTGTGTACAACAAGAACTATGATTTTCCATAATTAATAATCACATGTTTTCCTGAAAATAATTGGCTGAAACATCTGGCTCCCTTTTCAGGCCACTCCTGGAAAGAGGAAGTTCATTTTCCTGTTGCTCTGACAGGAAGAGGTGGACCTTCTTTGTAAAATACCACAACAACTTGTTAGGACATGGAATCAAGAGGGAGAAGGTAGCATAATGTGTTCTTGACATTTACATGTCTATGAATAAAAAGCAGTACTGAGGCTTTGCATCTGTGTCTGTGTATTGATTGTTCAACACTAAGCAATCTATTATTTGAATCCTATTAGGCAGGTCTTCTACAGAGTCAGAACTGGCAGAGAGGATATATACTATAATAGGGGACTTACCATTTCATAACAAGGAAATTGGCAGTGCTCTGGGGAAGAAGCTGGATGCTTCAGCAGACCCAATCTGATGCAGAAGGCCTGGGAATTCTTACAGTCCTGCCTTCAGTTCATGTTAAAAGGTTCCAAAAACAAGCTAAAGCCTGATGTTAGCAAAGGACAGCAGCAGCGGTGGTGATAGACACACTCTCTTAGGAGGCAAAAGCCAGCAACAAGGAGTCCTGATCCCTCAGACCTCCTCATATGAGGACTGATTCTGAACATGCTGTTCATCCTGGGGAAAGATCTTCCCTACTCACACAGCTAATTCTTTCTAGAATCTATTCTCACTAATCTACCCAAAGATGTTGTGTAGATGAGCCCAAATCCCATCGAATTAATGGGATGTAGCAACTGTCCCTCATAGTAGATATTATTTAATATATTTTATCTCCTCTGTACATCTCCATGTTTCAGTCCTATTGAGCTGTGATTGGATAATACAAACTACATCTATTTAAGGTATACAAATTATTTGATACACATAATTGATTGATTCTATGGAGGAAAGTGACCATCCTTCAGTACATGTGATTAATCTTTATGTGTGAGCATGTATTGTGAACACTTAAGATCCTTCCTTTCAGCTAACTGCAAAGACAGTCAATACCATCATCTCTTGGTGTTCTTGGAGGACCAATTTCATGAGGATATTAGATATCAAAATTTATGAAGGCTCAAGTCTCTTTGTAAAAAGGCATGGTATTCACACATGATTCCTACACATTCTCCCACATGTTATACATCATCTATAGGTTACTCATATCCACTAAATGTAAAATGTATTTTTAGGCAATAATGAGAAAGAAAAGATTATACATGTCATGTTAATGGAATCTGAATATGTGGTAAGCATAAATCAATGTCAAAATGGACAAATTAAACCACTAGTATTTCTATAATAAAGATATAAGAAATTCCAAATTGCACAGCAAATGATATTCTTTCTAACTATTGTATGATTGTAGTGTAAGACTCTTGATTATTTTCCTTCAACTTTTCTGTAGACCATAATACTGAAGCTTTATTTTATTTATGACTGAAAGTAAAATATACTTAAACAGCTTCTTAAAGTTTGTCAATGGCTTGTTTTTAAATGTATTTTATCTCTATTAATTAGGGTTATTAGAGATCACAACAAATCATTTTATGTTAAGAAAAGTGTGGTGTAAATCAAAAATATTAGTGGCCAGGCTATTAAAACCTATCAGTAGACTACTTTTGAACACAAAGGAGCAGATTTCATCTCCTGAAAGCAAGTACACTTACATCTATAAGCCTACATTATCTAAAAATGCAATTGAGATGAAAAGCATAACTGAAATTTAGTAGGAAAATTATTAGCTCTAAGATGTCAGCTACTAAGAGGCTGTGAGACTTTATCAATAAACCTCACTTGCTGCACTCAAAGCTCAGGATTCTATAACAGAAAACACTATGTGATCATTATAAGCAATAAATTCCATTATCACATACAGCATGCTGGGATTCTTTCCTTGTGACTTCGATAAATGCTATCTTAGTTTTTAATGACTGTCTTCATAATCCATCAAAGCTACCATGTCAACTCTGTGAAATATTTTCATAGCCTTTGAGCAGAATCCTGATGGACTTCATTGAGATCCTGCAAATTTGTAGTTCTCTGAGTAGATAGAAAAGAACACTTGGAGAAGAGAATCAAGAGTAGTTAACTGACTTGAATGAGGTGTGGTTCACGAAGAAACTGTCAAGTAGAATTGATGCTTCAATCAAGGGCCCGGGTCTGTTACAAGCTCAAGTTCTGGAAAGAATTTGTACAGATAGGGCTATGCCATTAAACTATTATCCCATAGAGATTATTCAGAAAATAGCTATATTTCTGAATGTGATTTTAATCCCTAGACTTTTATAAGAATTTAAAGACTGTAATTTTGTGAGGCATGAAGCTTGCATACCACTCTTCTAGAAGACTTGAGTTCCCAGACCCACAACCATCTTTGCCTCCAGTTCCTGAAGATATGACACCCTTTTATGGCCTCTAATGGTACCCACATTCAAGTGAAGATACCCTTACACATAATTAAAATAAAAATAAATCTATAAAAATCATAATTTTATATATTTTTGTTTTAATGCAAAAATATTATAATTTCAAATTTTTATTTTGTTTTTTCTAAGACATCACATTTTATATATGTGCATATTTATACATATTTACAGATATATGTGTTTGTATGTAGCAATGTGTTTCGTTTTCTAAATTGCAGTCATAGTCAAACTTTGGTTATCCTGTTTTTTTTTCCCCATTTTCATACTTTCTTCTTTGCACTCTGACTTTCTTTGTTGAGTGTTTGATTATCCAAAGACAAATCAGATCAAAGATGTGTATTTTATTAGGACAGAGGTAACTGTGTATCTGTGCAGAAGGATAATTACAAAGCATGCCCCTTGGTAACTCTGTACCCTGTCATCATCCCCAGCTACCTCAAGTATAAACCAATGATATATCTGAGATGATTAATCAGTTAAAATTAGGCTTTTTCATAGTTACAAGCATATCCCAACTTGACAATGCTTCAAACAAAATGTGAAGCAAATGATCCACCAATTAAAAGATTGGGAATAGCCACTTCTGCCAATTTACAGAAACTGCTTATGGGTTAGCACTTCTTAGGAATGATACTAGATTGTAAAAAAATCGGACCATACCTCTTTCTCCAAAATAGCTACCAAAATTCTACTTTTTACCACTATGTCATAAGCAATAGAATAGAATAGGCAAGGAGACAAAGAAACATCTAAGATTTCGAAATTTGAAATTTAAAGCTTATGCTAAGGCTTCAATAGTCAGAACTCAGTCTCAGCTGGCACAGGTGCAGAACAGAATGGAATGTGTCAAGCATCTTTGAGAAAAGGTTCACAGTCTTAATTATAAGGCATTATTATTAAAAAAAGGAAATAACATTTCTTAGCAAAGCAGCTAACATAACACACTAGGTTCATTTTTCGGTTATTGATAATTGGTCTGGCATTGTAATTTTATTATATTTTCCTAATTCTAATATCACTGAACTACAAACATACTGTGACATTTTTATATTATAGGGGCATTCCTCAGTGTAACCTCCTGAACTCATCATGGACATCCAGCAAGAAAGCTTGATAAAAGACTGTCTTTTTCCTCACAGGAGGCAGCCTTTTTCTTTACCCTTATACCACAGCAGAAGATTAATCATCTCCCAAGGGCCAAGCTGTTCTCCCTGCTAGGATCTGAAGCCAACATTGTTAACTTCACTTATTTGCTACTTTCTAAAAAGGCTGTTGTCTCACATAGTCCTGAAAGAAAGAAGAGAAACAAATTTCTTCCACAGAAATTCAATTATAATATCCTAGGAAGTATCCAACTAAATGTATTTAAAATTTGCTCTGGAGAAAGTTTGCTTAAGCATGCTTGTAAACGTAGCCCTTGGAAGGATCTTCCAATACAAGCATCAATGGTCAATCTATAAAACATTGGAAATGAGAGACGAGATAGAGATGGTGATAAAGATAGAAGGAAAAAGACAGAGAGATAGAGAAAAGAGAGCAAGAACCAAAGTCCTTAAGCTCTTAAAATGACAGGTACTCTTAGAAGCTCAAATTAAGATTGAATCTTCATTATACAATTTGAAAAGATAGGTCCAGGTAGAACCTGAAACAGGTGATTAGTGCCCTATGTTCAGGAAAGAACTAACTAACCCATGCGATTACTGCCTCAGGACTTACTCTGAATGAGATTCTGAGATAAATCTGGTTTGTCCAGGTCCTTGAGGCAGTCTTTGCCTCTCATGCTTCCATTCCCTTGTGATAGGCTAAATAGGAGTTCAATTTTGTCAGCTTTAAAGGAAGATACTTCTAGTCAATTTTGGTGTCAAGATGTCTTGGTTTTAATGCCAGTTGTTGACAATTGTTGTCCTAAAAAGCACTAGTTACCTGGGGATTTCCTAAAAATTTAAATTTTATGCCACTCATCAAATGAAGAAAGGTACAAGTGATCAATTCATGATGGATATAGTTTAAAATGCAGTAGCTATAATATGTAGTAAATTAAGAGGTATCTGGCATTATATTGCTCCTAGTATCTTAATTATTGCTTTAATTGAATAATAGTACTTTCATATGACTCAATGGTGAAGAGATTTGATACTTGAATAATAAATTATTACAAGCGAAGTCCAATATTATTTTTCCAGGTACTAATTTTTTCCCAATATATTACTTTTATTGATTATTTGGGCATGGATCCATATCAAACTCACCATTTCAGGTATACTGTTTCAGCTTTCTGTACCCCTACAAAAATATATATTTGGTATATATATTTATATATATGTATATATATATATATATATATATACCAAATCCAAATTCCAACTTGTGTTGTTCATGAACTAATTGGAGCATTGTCAAACTCTTAGTTGCCAGTCCCTTAAGGATAACTTAGTCCTTCCCCATACTCCACACAATCAACTGAGAACAGCTACAGTTAAGCATCCCTGTTCCAATTTTTAAAGATCCCTTCAAGAGTTTCCTATCTAGACTGTTCTTTTGTTTTTGTTTTATTTTTGTTTCTTTGTTTGCTTTGGATCAGGGGGAGGGTTGTCATAGATGCCATCAATGTCTCTGATTCTTTCATTCTCCACTCTGAATCTACTGCCATTGATACCACTACAAAAGAAGCTTGCATCAGGCAAGTTTCTTTAGCACACATACGCTTCAAACTTGTGTTCAAAATTGTGCAGCATTTGACAAAGCCTCAGATTTACAAAAATTCTGTTAAGAACAGATTCATTTATGAACTGCATAACCTCTCAATAAAATCATTGTATAGCACACTTTAAATCCAAATAGCATTGTTTGTTAGGTGTGAGGATTTTATGTTGACATATGCACAAAATTAATCCTTACTCTTGACAGCCTTATAAGTCCTTCAGAAAATAGAAAACAACAAAACAAACAAGAGATTTAGCCATCCACTGACAAGGACGGGAGGGAAATGGAACAAAATTAGAGTATTTACAGGACAACCTTTAAGACCATAATAACATGGTGCCTCTCAAATGCTATGGTAATGGACCACAGAAAATGGTAAACAAGAGGCCTCACTTAAATATTGTACAAATCAACCTTATCAACTTTAGCTTCCACAGTAAAAGTGGTGCATAAAATTACTTTCAGCTTTCCAAAAAAGTCCATGAACAAAGGATTGACAACTTCAGTAATAGGCATTTTTATAAACTTTTAAAGTGTCCTTTCCCTTAACTATGAGCAAAATAATTTCATGCTAAGAAGCATGGAGATTTGGAAAAGCAAGAGAAGATATATTACTACTGATAAGATAGTGAGGTTAAAGAAATAAAATCGTTAATAAACTAGGACAATAGTAAAAATATTAGTATTTTAATAGGATCATCAGTAGTTTTTACTTAATAGAAATTAGAATATACTAAAGTAGTTTTTTATAGAGCTTTTTAAGAATATGAAGTGTCTAGAGTAAGAAAATATTTTTGTGGGCTATGCTCTCATACACTGTAAAGGCTTGTCACAGGCATTGTTTTAATAAAATGCTGAGTAGCCAATAGTCAGGCAGGAAATAGAGGCAGGGTGACTAGATTAGGATTTTTCTGGGAAGAACAAAGGCAAAAAGAAGCAGATACCAACAAGATACAGAAGAAGCAATATGAGAATGTCCCCTGAGAAAAGGTACACAGCCATGTGGCTAATCATCAATAGAATTATAGATTAAGTGTAAGAGCTAAACAGTAGTAAGCCTGAACTACTGACCCAGCAGTTAGTATAAGATTAAGCTTTCCAGTCAATTATTTGGGAAGCAGCTGCTGGGTATTGGAAGCTTCTGGAGTGGTCAGAAACTTACAACTACCTGTTTATTTATAACAGTTACATTTTGATTCAATGGACAAAATTATAAGCACATTCTTAAATGGAATCTCAGTTTCAAGCTTAATGGTCAATTATGTAGACAGTAAGTATCTAACTTCAGTCTTGTATAATAAAACAAATTCATAGGTAGCTATCAGTGTAACTTTAGAAAATTTTGTTTTAAAATTATGCATTTTTATCAAGAAACTGGCTTGTAACTCTCTGAATATCTGCATTTAAAAAAAAAAAACTCTCAGGAGTGAAGATATAGTTTAGTGGTAGAGTATTTGCCTGATATGAGCAAGCTTACAATGAAACAGAAGCAGAACATTTAAATAAGTAAAATGAAAAAAAAATCCTTATCTTCTAAATTTCTGACCTAGGTAATCATAATTAGCCACAAAAGTAAAATAATCTATTACTGTTTTCTTCTTATTACTGACTATACCTTAAATAATTTTACTTTTATTTCACAAACATGATTCAATTGAAAAGATGCAGTTTTAACTCTGGTCCACTTTTAAAAGATGCAGTTTTTAACTGTATTTGTGGCCCCCTGAATTTCACTTGTGGGGAAGGTCTTGGAAATACTACCAGATCCTAATAGCATCTACGTGAATGAGTAACTACCGTAGTGTAATCATGCAACAAAGAAACATAAAGGGTTTTTCCAACAACTGTACTACATATTATGCAATAGAGATGTAGAATAAGTTACTAGGGTAATGATTATGCAGTATAATTAAGTGGGAATTCATAAATTATGAAAGCATTTTAGAGAAATGGTACAATCAGGTTATAAACTGATGAGACATACACCAGTAACATAAAATTACACAATAGCCTCTTGTTGATATTGCTAATTTATGAGATATGCCACCAATAAAGATTCTGGAAGATGAGATGATGAGCTACAAATTTATCTAATTACTTCATTATGGGTAACAGTATATTTACAATCAATGGAGTTGATAGTGTTTATGATTATTTATAGCATAGACTGAGAAATGGAGATAATTAAGAACCTGATGCTCATTATTTTAGAAAAAAAAAACCCTTAAAAATAAGATAAAGTACAAAAGGTTATCAGTTAATACAACCTAGACTTCCAAACACCTTTTTACATTTTAAGCCAATATCACTTTCCAGAAGGCTATTAATAAAACATGTTATAAAGACAAATTAAATCTTGGCCAAGATTAAAGGTGTGTAACAAAGCAGAAAGTGTATCTCTAAAAGGTAATTCCCAATGAGACAGGAAGTTAAAAAGGATGCTTCCCAGTTCTCTGGATCACAGACTTGTATATTTTCATGTGTTAATCACTAGCAATGGATGCTAGTTGCTCTTACTACTCAAATATAATATTTAATTTTCTTGAAAAAATGATCAATTGGGAAGAACTTTATGAATATAAAATAAACTAGCAATTGAAAAGCCCAAAGATAGATGAAGTTTAATATAATGTACACTGCATTGCAAACCTAAAGAAATGATTTAAATTACACATACATCCTGATGGATTTGGTAACCTCTTGAGATGTTATTTAGATCAATTTTATGAACCAGAGCAATCAACTATGAATGAATCAGCACTATGACATGTGTGCAGAGTTAAAATGTGTAACACTATTAAATAGAAACCTATTTCACTGCGCTATCTGTTTTAGAAGTGCTGCCCTCTGAAAAGATGAGGTCACTTTAATATTTGTATGACATGGAAAAGGTCCAAACAAAGAAAGATAAATTATGAAACAATTTGGAAGTCTGACAAAAGGCAAATAATTAGCATAGATATGATTTTTCTCTTTATATATGTATTATATATAAATATATATAAATAAGCATATATAATATGTATTTATATATAATTCCCTCCTCCCTCTGCCACTCTCTACCTTCTGTTCTTTGTCCATGTCTGGTTAAGAAGGTACTATTCCTACGCTACGTTTGGGTGCTGATTTATAAATCTTCAGAAGTAGAACCTTAAGACAGAAACAGACATCCAGAATAGGAACCTGTTATTCAGAGTATTTGAAAGATTAGTACACAAGAAACAGCCTGAAAAGAATGCTGGTCTTCTCCCTTTCATGAAATATTCACTGATGTTGCATTGTTCTGATCCCCTTTTTACTGAGATAATCTCCAGCTAGAACGAGAACTAGGCAAGTATTTCTGCTCACACTCAGGAAATCAGCTTTGCTGATTTGAAACAGTTTCAAATACAAAATTGCCTCATAATTGAATAAAAAACTGATAATTAAGTAAAAATGTATATTAAGACACACTAAACTACATATGCATGGGGGTATGGTATGCATGCATATTATGTTTGTATTGCTGAAGGCTATATGTCCATATAAATAGCAGTTTAAGATGGGGTGTCTTTCTTACTGATCTTCGCCTTACACATTGAAGACAGGGCCTCTCACTTAGAAATCAGACCTCACCACTTCAACTAAGTTTGTAGTCCATTTGCTCTAGGGAACGCTGTTTCTTCCCACCCAGTGTTGGATTTTGAGTTGGGTCTGATCCTAGTTTGCATTTACATGAGTGTTGAAGTCTGAATTCCAATCTCCACTCTTGAACAGCAAGAGGTTTATTAGCTGAGCTGTCAACCCAGCCCTATTTTTGATATAATGTATTTACAAAGATTCAATATACTATAACCTATAAAAGACATACATTTTGAGATTTACTTGCAGTATCTGGTTCTAAACATTGCAAAATTTCATTCTCTTTTCAGTTCATAAATTAAGTAGATGGCAAGAAAAGAATTATCCCCATATCCTGTTTAGAAACCATAAATTCTTGTTCAAATAAAAAGTTTAGTTGTGGATTTTGTTTTGTCTTTGTTGTTTTAATTAATAGTGGAAAATGCACGCCTTTGTAGTTCCAATGCTATAAAATGCATCTGGAACACTGAAGATCCCTGAGACGAGCATTCCCAACTAATCTCTCAAAACAAAGTAACGTTTTGAACAAATTTTACTGTGCATTTATTAAATGCATCTACTTATGAAGCAAGCCAATGAGAGCCACTGTTTTGCTGAGCAGCATCTCACCAGGCTAGTCTGGAACCAACTATGTAGGCAAGACTGGCCTAGAAGTCCAGGCAATATTTCTACTTCAGCCTCCCATATGTCACAGCAACTACCAATTAGCCATTGTTTAATTACATAATTATCATACTGATGTAGTATATGAAATAACTACAGAACTACAGCCCTGACCTTTACATTCCCAGAAACTATTTTAAAAGAAAAAAATTTAAAAAGACAAGTCTATGATCACCTCAGCCACTATCTATTCTTCAGAAATGTCATATGCTGTGGGTGCTCAGATCCTACTAAAGATTTTGAGCTTTTTAATATTGTATCAAATTAGTCTTCATTTACACATAATTTGATTTCCTTCTTTCTTTACTTTTCTATACTATATTTGCTAAGTATAGTTCCTAAATATTGTATTTGTACATTGTCATTTTTTATTTGAGACAGTACCACTTATACAGACCAATCTCAAAAATCACAGTGTAGCCAAGTATACCTTGTATTTCTGATCCTCTTTCCTCTAGAGTTCTAGATTACAGACATATGCTAGTATATCTGGCTTATGCAATGCCTGAAGGTGATCCTAGATCTCATGCACACTAGGAAAACATTCTACCATCTGACCCCAGATCCTCTAACTATTGCCTTTGAAGCTAATTGAACAATGTAGAAAAATTCTACATAAAAACTTGTGTTCTACTGAACACCCTGAAGAAATAGATGATGTGAAGTCATAATAATTAATTACTTCAATTTACAAGATGGGGACAAAAAAATTAATAACTTTAGCAAAGTTTAATGGTGGAGGATAAATAATGTTTAGAGCAATAATCACAAGTGTAGAAAATAATCCAATCACAAGATTTACAGGAAGGAAAAAGTTATTCTAACACAGGTGTGAGGAAAGGGCATAGCATCCCTATCACTGGCCTTTGTGAGAACCATAAACTTGGCTCTGAAGAATGTCTTCATACCCACTGTGCACCGATGTCTTATATTTGGGTGTATTGAATGTTATAAGCCAGTATGTTTTGTATTTAGTGTGTTATGTACACTGTCCTCTGGCAGGTGGGTGGTGCTGTTTCTATGTAATGGAAACAAGTGACAATAAACAATTTTCTTAGAGTTTACTCTATATGAAATAAGTGCTAAGCCCAGACCTCACAGTCTTATCTTCCCAAGGTTATCTCAAGGCTATCCTGTCGCAGACAGAAATAAGATATAAGATAAAGCACTAAAACCTCATATTTTGAGGTGGAATGCATCAATGTCCAGTCTTTTCCCAAAGCCACACTCAGACAAGAGGCTTATAGTGACTTCTTTCCATGTGCTGTACTTCAACAAAGTAAAGTCTTAGGTGATTACTGTCTTCAAACATCAACCATGAGGCTGGAGAGATGGCTCGTAAATTAAAGGCACATACTACTCTTGGAGAGGACTGAGATTTAGTTCCCAGCACCTCTCATAGGCAGCTCACCTCTGCCTGTTACTTCAGCTACAGAGCAATCGTTAGGAACCCTCTTCTTGCCTTCATAGACAATGCATTCATGTACATAATGCCACACACACACACACACACACATAATTCATTTAAAATTGTTGCCTTTAATAGTTGTTTTTCTTCACTGACAAAATATTTTTATTAAAAATTCTCAGTATCTTTCTGAAGACACTGGATTAAGAACCATACAGTGCCCTTTAAAATGATTCTGATCCGACAATGAGCAATCTTAAAAGAAGAAGCACCATTACATAATCTGTGTCATTTGTATAATATCATTTTTGAAGTATCAATAAGCTTTCAGCTTTTACGAAGAACAGAGAAAACATTGTATACAGCGTTCAAGTGTTAATTTGCTTTTTATTAATTTTTAATGCAAGAGTAACATTTTCAAAGATGTTGCTGTCTTCTGTTATCCTTGTAAAAAAAAAACTAAAGGCTAAATGTGTGTGTCTAATAGGTGGCATAGATGATTTAAGGTTAATGACTTTTTCCAAATAGGTATTGTGTCTCAGTTCATAACTTTTCTCATAAAGTAATGAATTTTTTTACTTAAGATTTTTGAAGTTAGTCTCTATAAATGTACACTAAAACTCAACTCCATTTTACCTAAGAAACTTATATCACATAGATTGGTTCAGATCACTAAAATGTTTCTAGTTTAATACAGTGAATGCAGGTTCATATTTTTTTTCCCTGTCAGAATGAGTCCTTTTCCATGTTTGTTAAAGAATCTAACCTTTCCTGCCTAAAACAAATTGAGTATTTCCATACCCTCTGTTGCAAAGCCATTCAAACTAAGCATAGTTAGAATGCAGGACATTCCATGCCTGGTCACACCAAATGAGCTGAATCAGTCTAGCTTCATCTAGCTCTTTCAGGAATCTGCCCATGCCTCCCAGGACCTTCATGTTGTTGTCCATGTCCAAGCAATTACTGTCTGTATCTTCAAATATGTAAAGAATATTCCTTATCTTAAAAAGCTTCTTAGGATTCACCCTTCAGATAGTCCTGGAATTTCCACACTACATTACTATTCAGAGAGAGAGAGTGACAGAGACAGAGAGAGAGAATAAAAAATATTTTTAATTAATAAAACCCTTGTTCATGAAATATAAGCAATCCATTCACTTTTTCAACCTCCCTGACTACATTATCTGACAGCAATGCCTTCTTGACACAATCCCCAAAGGGGAGTACCATGAGAGATAGACTATATCAGGGCCACCGACATCATGGGCTTGGAGCAAAATATCCTAGCAATCATCTGGACCAATTCATTGGGCTAGCTTTGGAACTATGGGGAACTTACACGACATCCTGGCCCTCATTTTCTTATGTAGTGGAATTATCCCCAGCAAAAATATTTATTTTTATTTATTTATGTATTTGGCTCACATTAAATTAAGCTAGAAAGGGTCTTGGGAATGCTGTGAAGGACAAGGAACATGTGTTCCATCTATGAGCTCTTGCACCTTACTGGTTAGTTTTAATAGCTGCCTCGTTATTGTAAGATCCATGGGACACCAATGTTCACTGTGAGAAGATGCTCTGTACAAAAAGCAGATGCTCAGCAGTCATTTGGTAAATCCTGGGTGTGTCAGAGTTGTGCCTAGTTCACAGGGTAAAATGGCTTGTGCTAATGAGATAGTTTCATTATTTCTTTACATCAAGTTTAAGCATACAGTTCGATAACTTCTGACAAATAGTTACACTTCATTGGAAAAAGCTTATTTTCCCTTTCCCAGCAGGAATAAATTGCAAATAGTTTCTTGTTTAGGGTTAGGAGTTAGTGTGCAGCATTGCATTCCCTGTGAGTTCACATGTGCATCAGTCTTGCTGTGTCTGGAAGGTATTGTTTCCTATGAGTCACTGGCCATCTCTGGGTCTTATTATCATCTTTCCTTCATTTCTATTTCCCAACCTGAAAGGCAGTCATTTCCATAGTGGACTCATGTACAAACAATTAAAAGAAAGTTGGTTATGCTGCACAAATTGTCTGGGGGTGTGATGAGTGTATGTGAGTGTGTGTGGGGGGGGTTGATGGTGAGGCATACTTGACATCTAATTGAAAAAGAGAAAAGTACATTTTATGCTTTCATACTTTTTAGCCATAAAGTTTATTACTACTTGTCTCTTTATTTTCAGTCTTACTTTAACCACAGTTTTACTCCTGCATCCTTGAATCTTGCATCAGGTAAAACCTGAGTACTGACAAAGTGCTGCAGAGATCTTGGGCTTCTGTTGCCATCTTGGCCCCGTTTCCCATCAGGACAGCTATCAGTGAACAAAAAGGGAGTCAGAGGTTCCCTGCTACGTGAGTGCTCTTCTGGACACTATCACAGAAGGAGTTTCCAATAGGCCTGTGAGATGTTTAATCCCAAACTTTGAGGACTCTCTGGTGGCCGCCCCTGGAGCAATGCAAAGCCATATCATAGTCTCATCTGTAATCCTATAGGTAATTTGTGGCCACAGCCTGGGAATGGAGCCCAGGCTGTTTGGGTGAAGTGGCCTGGCGCCGGACGTGGCCTGCAGACTCAGGGCCTTGCACATTTTCACACAAAAGAGGCCGGAAAGTGACAGGAGGAAGCTGTGCGTCACAGGGGACTGAGCAGGACCCTGCCGCGCCTGCCCAGCTCAAGGACAGACCCGCACTCCAGCCCTGAGCGCTCAGCCGCCAGCACCTGGGCTTCCAATGAGACTCCTCCCGCTTCTAGGTGAGTATGTGCTGTGCCCGGTAGGCTGCAGAGCAGACCGGCCACCTGCAGGGAACCAGGGAAAAGACTTTTCACTAGCTGGGGCTCAAGTGTTAAGTGTGTCTGGCAAAGTCTCCAAGGAAAACAGACTCAAGGTTTCACAGGATGTTTTTCTGCTTGGCCTTTCCACTCTGGGCCTTCCTACTCACGACTCAGGGCTTTTACCTCTTTATTCTTCCTGGAGAAATCCCGAAAGTCTTGACCTTTCTTGCTATTGCCTCCAAGAAACTTGACATTTTTAAGGCTACTGCCTGCCTGGACTTTGGGTTCATTTAAAACCCTGTTTAGGTGATGCATGAGGAGAAATAATAAATCACTTTTTTGAAGGCAAATTAATCCAGGTTTAGGAAGTACATATAGTCTTATAAAGGACTGGGATTTAGAATTGACTGGGTAGGAATCTCTGGGTACCAGATAGGAACAATTTTTTCAAGATAACTCTTTTGGAACAACCGCTTTGTGATTCATCCCTGTTCCACTCCAAGCTTGCTCTTAAGTTGGCCTGGAACAAGACAATAAAGAAAAAAGACTCTATGATTTTGCTTATCGTTTCCTAACAGTCCTCCAAACATAATTTTGTTTGTCATATTAGGCAGGTGTTGTGGCTGAGAGATCAATCGTAGAACAGTGTGTTGAATTTTATTTTAACGTTTCTTAATACAAGATACCATAAAAAGACAGTGTTGGGGTTTTTTTTTGTCATGAAAAGGGCAAAATAAAAATTGTCAGAACACTGGGAGAAGGGAAGGCCTGTGCATTTTTTTTCTCCTAGATATGACAAGTAATATCTTAAAAATAAAAGATTTTAGTTTGTGAAGACCCAGATACTCAATTTACCATGATTTCTGGAAGGAAAAGGTTAACTCCCAGAGAAAAAGAAAGGAAATTGCTTTGCAATCAGGCAATACCTTTGTAGAGACAGAAGATAGTGAGTTTCCAAAATTGGATGACCCCATAGTTTTTAATATATGAAGCTGGTTTCTCCATTAAATTTTAGCTTTAATTCAATTTACATGATATATTTTTTAGTCTTTAGGCTTAGTCACTTCTGTGATTTAGTAAATGAATCACTGGGAAATTTTTAAAATTCACCCTTTTAGATGAAAAGAAATAAGAGCATTAGTGGGGTATTGGTCTTTAAAACAAGAATGCGAAGTCTCTTTTCTTTTTAACAAAGTCTATGTCTTGATTTTATTTAGTGGGTTTCTCCACTTTGTTGAAGTGTTCCTATACACAAAATTGCACCAAGACACCATGTCTCCCAAATGCCAAGTGTGAAATCCACAATGGTGTGGAAGCCTGCTTCTGCAGTGTGGGGTTCTCTGGAAATGGAGTCACAATTTGTGAAGGTAAATAACCTTAATCTCTTTTGATCTGCCCATGGGATTCAGTTCTGAGATGACTCCTCTCTGCTCTCTAGAAATGAACTTTCTTCATCTGTGCTGCTAAAAGCTCATGTAAAACTAAAATAGAAACTTATTTAACTGCCCAACAAGCATGAACATCTTATGTCAAAATGTATTTTTAGTATTGATCTTGATTACCGCATCATATTATTGTTTTGAAAGTTAAAGAGTGCTCTGTAGTTAAACCAGAAGGTCCAAGCACAAAGAAGAGAGTTAATAGCCCTGAAAGCTCCCAAAGCCAAGTGGATAGATCCTGTAGTAGTTAAGTACTAAGCTGTAGTAGTTAGGTACCAGGTGGATGTATTCTGTAGCAGTGAAGTACTAAGTTTTAAGCTTGATGTTAAGTTTATTCCTGTCAACAATACTCACTTCCTCTTTTCTTGTTTTTCATAATCCTCAACATAGGGTACTTTTAAGTAGATCATTAGTAAATCATTCTGTACAGAGAGATAGAAAAGAGGAAAATGTTGCAAGTCATATAAATTAGTTTCAAATATAATTAAATCCTAAATCCACATTAGAGCTATGTGGTGTTATATTCCTAAATGTATTTAAGAACACATGGACTTTTTTCTAATTAAGCTAGGATATTGTGCTTTGTTAATATTCCATGTTGCTGCTTATAGCATAAACAAGTTGTGTCTCGTGATTCAACTTGATAGGCTCTTAAAAAGATTAAATATGCAGCATATAGTAAGATCCAAACCTCATCATAATTAGTTTAATGCTTTAAAAATGTACAGCAAGGATGCAGTTTGCTTAATGGTGCATTAGATCAGCCGCCTCTGCTCTTACATTCAGCCAGAATTTGTAATATACTACTTTACAAGCACTACAAAATAGTTTTCATAAATAATCATAGATTTTTTTTAGTGTGTATTTAATTGAATAGCATGAAGGCTAGCTGATAGCTGAATGACCTTCAAAATACTGCTTCCAATATATCAGCATGCTTTCCCACTAATCACTGAAAATTGTTCTGTAGTAACAGACACAATTGCCTTTCTGTGGTTTGGATACTTTTACTGTCATGATTATCATCATTAACATCAATAAATTTTTGGTTTGGACCTTTAAGACCAATGAGCTGATAATCATGACTTTCATGACTACTTTGAAAAATATTTATTCTGATACACAGTATTGTCTCTGTTTCTACTGCCTTTAAAAATAGAAAATATTTGCTGATGTGAGAAAAAAAAACTGAAGGACCTGTGACTTGCTATTTCTTCTCACTTTGAACACAAATGTTAAAGGGGATTATTTCCTTTTAAGGAATGCATTAACTTAAATGCCATATCTATTTAAAGAATGTTTCATATTCACTTGATTTAGTAGTCATTATCTGAGTTTGTAATGTCTTCTAAAACTGCTAAAAAGTGATTTTCATCTTTTTAACATCTTTTTTACTAGGTATGCTAATATGTTCTTTAAAATCAACTTAAAACATAACATTTTCAATTACTGAAAGGTGTAGATTATGTGTTGACTGTGAAGATCTTTTTGCTGGATCTTTCATCTCTAAATAGATATACTTCATATTTCTTATGTGTCTTTGCAAGCTTGGCACTGTCAGTAAGAAATGTCTGGGTAGGATTTCAGCTATAAAGATGCCAAATGATTTAAAATTAGAAGTTGTTTTCTTCTCAGAATCATAACCATCTCCATCATGATCAATACAGAATTTGATTTTTTTTAAAAATATAAAATACATGTTTTGGTGATTACTCACTCCCATGAACTATATGACAAAGATGCATTTTAAATAATTCACATAGAACATGGTTTACACATGACTTACATGGTTCCAAACAAACTAGATTTAGCAGGACTGAATTAATCTTACCTAATCAACTTGTTACTTAACAGGTAGTCATTGGTCACCTTTGTCATCATTTTCATCACCGAGACTGATAATAACTATTGCACATTGATTCTGAGGCATGAGTTAGTAGAATGCCTCCCCTGTTAAAGGTCCCTTTTATCTTTGGAGAACAGATTTAGAGCTGTAGCCAAAAAGTGTTGAAAACAATTGGTTCACCAACACTGTCCCATTCTACAGCTGTAACTTTTTTGCTAAATGTTAATATATATTCCTCAATTCAGCCCAATTAGTGTTACTTGTATGTATATGTTTTTAGGGCTGATCACCTGGTAGTGTATAACAAATGAAGTTTATTCCCTCCTTGGGAAGACTAATTCTTTTTCTGTACATAGTCATTAAGTGATTGTAGCTCTCCATCTAGGGATGGAGGCTTGTGAGTGTTCTTTCATCCATGGTGGCATGTCAACTAGTAGTGTCAATTTTCAAATTCTATATAATCTGCCATATTGTTGAGATTTCATAGATGCGAGTTTTCTCTCCTATAGGAAGACAGTTTATTAGCAGAAATCTTAGTCCTCTGGATCTTACCACGTTTCTGTCCCCTCTCTTGTGATGTATCTGAGCCTTAAGTATAGAGACTCTTTGTATGTGTATCTACTTAGAATGTGCACCCCATGGCCAGTTGTTCTCTGCATTTTAACCATGTGTAGTTATAATTGCCTCCGTATTAAATAATCTATGAAATGAGACTGTGGAAGGAGTATTCAGTCAGAGACACAAGCACAATTCCAGCTGGAATAAAATAAAAGTGATGTTGATTGTTTTGTGTGAAACTTAGATATTCAGCAGAGAGTTGAACTGTTCTTGGCACTTACTCCATCCTCAATTACTCTTTTCTTTCTTCTTCTCCTCACATTTTATCATTCTTCTATTCTCTTGATCTACTTTCCTTCTTTCTTTTATAAAAGGGTATTTTTAAGTGTGTGACTCTTGCCTCTCTCTCTCTCTCTCTCTCTCTCTCTCTCTCTCTCTCTCTCTCTCTCTCTCTCTTGCTTGTGTGTGTGTGTATGTGTCTATATCTGTGTAATTGAAGTGCCTCAGGAATCCAGAAGATGTCTGAGACACTGGAACTGGAGTTGCATACAGGCTGTGAGTTGTCGTAAGTACTGGGAACTGAACCCAACTCCTCTGCAAGAGCAAGAAATGCTCTTAACTATTAATCCATCTCCCCAGCCCATAGCACACAGGTGCTACACACACATACAAGCAAATGTTCATACTCTTTTTCTCCTTTTACTGAAAATATATTTTTTCTCACATATTATATCCTGAATAATTCCTTCCATCTATCCCACTTAGTTCTTCCCATCCATATTCACCCATTTGCAGCCTCTTATTTTAAAATTAATGAACTTCTACAGGATATTATAATATAGTATGATAAAACAGAAAATGGTACATCAAAGTTGTACAAAACAAACTAGCAGATGGAAAACAATACAAGAGAAGGCACAAGAAATGGAGACATTCATTTGCATGCTTGCGAATCCCATAAAAGCACTAAACTGGAAGCCAAGATATATACTAAACAATAATCTGGTACAGAAACATGCAGGCTGAGCCTGTAGCCTCTGTCTATGTGAGTTCACATGTGCTTTTATCACATTAATTCAGAGGGTCTTGCCTGCTTGGTGTTGCCCGTTCCCTTAAGCTCTTACACACTTTTGTCTCCTTTTCTGTATGACTCCCGAGCCCTTTGGGGAAGGATTTGATGGAGACATCCCTTTAAGGGTTGGGTGTTCTGAGGTCTCTCACTCTTTGGATAATATTTGGGTACATTGATTCCTATCTGCTGCAGAAGAAAGCTTCTCTGATGCTGGATGAGCAGGGCACTGATACCTGAGTGTAACAGAATATCATTAGGAGTCATTGTATTGCTATCATTTTTCTTTAAACAGTAGAATTTGTTTTTAGCCTAAGACTCTGAGATATCTAGTCTCAGGGGTTTGGTCATCCAAGCAGTGATAGGTGTGAGTTTCTTCTCATGGAATCTATCTTAAGTAAAATCAAATACTGGTTGGTTATTCTTACAAGATTTGTGCCACCATTACCCTTAGCATATCTTGTAGCCAGGACACCTTGGTAGATTAAAGGGTTTGCAGCTGGCTTAATGTTTACATTTTATTTTATTTTATTTTATTTTATTTTATTTTATTTTATTTTATTTTATTTTATTTTATTGGTAGACTATGTAGTACCTTCCTATACCAAAGATACTAGCATGTAAAGGTGAAGGATTTATGTAGGCATTAGTTAATTTCTCCATATTCAATGAGTTGTATAGATGTCGTCTTCATCAAGGGGGACTTGCAGTAAGTGGAAATCAACCTGCAATTTTAACCACAGCCTGGATTGTTTGGGGATTCCCAAGGAACTCCTTTGCCAACAACTCAATTAAATGTTGTGCAGTACTGGGAGTGGAAGTTTTATTTAACATCAAGAGGTGGCCAGTTGGAGCAATGTCTTCCTTATTATTTGGCGATTTCAGTTAGATTGTCTTGATATGGGTATATAAATATATTTTAGAAAGACTCTACTCTTTACTAGGTTTTCATAGTACACTAACAATAGCCCTGTGTTCCCTCACTCATCCACCTCTCCTCATTTGATTCTTATGTTCCTTACCCTCTCATTCATCCCTAGCTATCTATTCTATTTCGCTCTCCTGTTGAGATCTATCTGCCCCTCACCTGTTCTATTGTCCTACATATACTCTCTGTGATTCTAAGAAATCTGGCTTGCTTATAATTGACTTAATAGCTAAAATACACATAAAAGCAAATATAAACCACATTTTTTTCTGAATCTGGATTACCTCACTCAATCTGATTTTTTTCTACTTCTGTCCATTTACCTGACAATTTTATGATTTTATTTTTAATTGCTGATTAATACTACATTGTCTAAATGAAGACTATTTTCTTCATCTACTTTTTGTCCATTTTTCTGAGGAACATCTAGGTTTCAAATTTCTGTCTATTATGAATACATAACCAGTAAACAAGGGAGCAAGTATCTCTGTGGTAGGATGAAGCATCCTTTGAATATACATCCAACAGTACAATAGCTAGATATTGAAGTAGGTCTACTCCCAGTTTTCTGAGTAATCAACACAGTAGTTTCCGTAGTGACTGTGAAAGTTTTCAGTCCATCAACAATAGATAAGTGCTTCCCTTGCTCGACATCCCTATATGATCTATCACTTGTTTTATTGATCCTAGCCATTTGGGGAGTATAAGATTAAATCTCAAAGTAGCTTTGATTTGCATTCCCCTGGTTAATAAGGGTGTTAAATATTTCTGTGTTTTCAGCAATATAAGTTTTCTCTTCTAAAAATTATCTGCATAGATCTGTATCCTGTTAACTAATTGGATTTTTTTTTCATTCCTAGTTTTTTTTTCAGTTATCTACATATTTTGAATACTAACTGTCTATCAAATGTAATTTCATTTAAAAAAACACCATCTCCAATATCACAAAATAAGCATTGCATTCATATTCCCACTTTCTGTGTCACAGTTCTACTGTTTAATGCTTCCACTTTATTTTGGAGAGTTGGTGACATTTCCTTTGTTCTGTGAATGTCAGCTACCTGCAATCCCCTTAAATCACATATATCCTATTGTTTATTTTACTCTATATTTTCTCTTCTACATGAGTTAATCTTTATAATGCTCAAATTGTTTCAGGATCACAGCCTATTAAAACTGGTAATATATTGATGTTAACTTTAATGTTTTCTGCAAGTTATATAGTACTCAAAGTACTTCACACATATTCATGGATTCAGTTCTATAAAAACTTTTGGAAACATGAGCTAGTATTATGTCCATTTATAGATAAGTAATTTGTTGGGGAAAACGTATTCAAAGAATAGTTTTAGGCAATTTTTAAAGTATTGAGTGAGGTAGGTTGGTAAAAAGGGAAATTAAATAGCACTAACGTAAAAGTAAATAGTTTTAATTCTAATGTAGCCTCCACCTAGTTTCTCCCACTAACAATATTATCAGTAGAACTGATAATATAAACATGATAAATAAGCTAATAGAACTAAACAATGTTTACAGCTTTTAGGGTATTAGTAAAAGTCATAAATAAAATGCAAATGTCTATTTTTCATACACTTCAAAAAGCCAAGGAGCTTCAGGTTGTGAAACTCAGAGGAGA
This sequence comes from Sigmodon hispidus, assembly GCA_004025045.1. Classification (NCBI taxonomy): domain Eukaryota; kingdom Metazoa; phylum Chordata; class Mammalia; order Rodentia; family Cricetidae; genus Sigmodon; species Sigmodon hispidus. The sequence continues at coordinate 41,975 of PVIH01006084.1, forward strand.
CCTTGTGATGCCCCAAACTAAAGACTCAACTCTTGGAAGCTCTAAAGGGCCCAGTGACTGCTCACAAAAAATAAGTACATTAAAATGGCAAACTGTCCTTGTAGAAGGGTACTTTTTACTTTTGAATAAATGGAGAGGAAATCTAGTTAATACACTATTTTCCAAAAGCTACATACATTGGAGACTATCATCTATCATTGCTTGACCTATATAAAGCCAAATGAATACTCCTAAGGAAACTTAATCATCTTCTCAAAAAGAGTTCTTGTTGGTGGAAATTGATGCTAAATTTGTGCTTCTTCACCACATATGATACTAGAATAATGCCAAAAAATGAATACCATTCAAGTACACAGAAAACTCTGACTTTTTTTGTATTAAACAGGCTATCATGGCTTATAGAAAAAATGTGAGCCAAGCTATCTGTGATAACATAGTACTCTGTAATTGAAAATGTGACAGTCATTGAAGCATAACTAGTCACTGAAGAAAAGACAATACTGTGAATATAAAAAGAAATAAATAGAAAAACTGAACCTGAAAAGTAAAATGGAATCAGTTTCAAGGGAAAATGTTGAATATGCATAAGATCAAGAAAATCTCCACAAATTTTGCATCTAAATCACAAAACAATTGGATAGGTATCAAAATATCTAAGAGTAGGCCATACCAAACACATCTTTATGTAATATGTCCTAAACTTTCATACTTCTCACTTTCTTACATCTAGATTCTCTTCTTATCCATCTTCAGTAGCAGGGGAATCAGGACAATCAGCTGGTAAAATTTCAGTATTGCAAAGCGTTAGAAACAGTAAAAGGGATGGAAAGATGGACCAGTGGAAGGTGCTTCCCTTGGATGAGTTCAAACTCCAGAAACCATGACTGCAGGAAAGAACTAACTCCACCCTCTGTCCTCCATTGCATGCTGCATGATATTGTATGACAGCAATAAAATAGCCAAAGATTAAAATTAAAGTCTCTCATTTCTAGGTTTCTTGACCCATAAGAATAGCCCACACGCAAACTAAAGAAGACAGAAACATAAAATTCATGCAGACATCAATGAAGAATATATCAAGGCTAAAGTAATCAGTTCATTTAGATCATTATCATTGCAGTATAACCCTTTTTTATTACCTCGATTATCCTCATAAGTTTTTCTCAAGTTCCTTTTTACTTATCTCAAAGATGAGATGAAGAAATTATGTTTTCAAACCTTTATTCTATGATTTGTCTATGATTTTTATATTAGAAAGCCAGCAAGATAGGAATAGATTCCATACCTAGTACTCAGGTATAATGCATTGTTGAAGAAAATCAGTGGCTCCGTTTGATTAAATTCATTTTTTATGAATCACTTACATCTTCTGTGGTTATAATAATGTGAGTGCTACTTTAGCTAATCTTCGAAGCTGGCATAGCCAATACAAGAGAATTTTTCATCTTCTTGTCCCATCTCCTCCTCACTTAAGACCCTGGGTACAGATGCTACTTCCTGCTGAGCTGGATGTGACCTTGGATCATCTTTCAATGTTACCAGGCAGGTCCTGTAAATCAGCTAAAGACTGGCATGTTGCTGATAACTCTTTGCATTTTCTTCTTTTAAAATACATTTTTGAGCCAGTCTTCAGAAATTCTTCCTGTATATATTACAGTTACAGTACTAAAATGTGATATACTAAATATAATAAAATAACTGAGACAAGTACTGCATTGGTATCTCTGAATAAAAAAAATAATAAGTCAGCAAGGCAAATTTTGTGTTTGTCTACCTACTGATGGAATTTTAGTTATCAAAATCTGCAATTGTTAGTTTACCCTTTAAGAAATGTGTGTATATATAGAGCTATAGCTATTGCCTCACATACACACATCTTTATATTATGCAAGAGAATGGGACAGAATGATCGGTTATCACTTATAGTAGAAACTGAGTTATTTCAATATGAGAATAGCATAAACTAATATTTATTGTCTTAGGCCCAACTCATAAGTCAATTTCTTTGTAACACTAAAATATTCTATTTATTATGAATTATTGTTTCTTCATATCATAGCAATTTTATTTTGTTTTAGATCAATACATTTTTGAAGTGCATTCCCAGAATGTTTTTGTGCATTTCAGTAGTGACTGAAAATTCTGGTGACTGTTTCTTATTTTTGTTTGTGTTCTCAGATACTAACAAAATGTCTTGTCAATCTACAACATGCTTTACTTGTGAACAGTGACTTTTTGTATTATTATTTATTTGTCTTTTTTAATTGAAAATAAATCCTTCTCCTCTACAATACATCCCAAGCTCAGTTTCCCCTCCTTCCACTCTCCTAGATCACCCCCCATTTTCTCTTTTGAAAAGAGCAGCCCTCTAACAAAAGACAACCAACCAGGACAAAACAAGATACAATGAAACAAGGTGTAGCCACCATATTGAGGCTGGACAAAGCAATCAGGAAGAGGAAAAGAGTCTCAAGAAAAGGCAAGAGTCGGCTATACATCTGCTCCTACTGTTAGGAGTCTAACACCAAGCTAGCAGCCATAAAATGTATGCAGAGGACCTGGTGCATTTCATACATGGAATTTACTAACTAAGACATTGTGAATAGAGAGATAGAGTGATGTCTCAGTAGGTAAAGAGCCTAAAGAACCAGCATGGGGCTTGAATTTGGATTCCCAGCACCCTCCTAAGTGAGCGTAGCAGCATGAAAAAGAATGAGAAAGACACTAAATAAGGTGGAGGGCTATCAGAAAAGATTCAGTGTGAAACTCCTTCCTGTGTATGCTGACACACATGTGTCCTCATATGTTAGTGTGGATATGAACATAACATAACACACACACACACACACACACACAAGCACACACACACACACAGAGAGAGAGAGAGAGAGAACCATGAATGAAATTTCTGTTTTAGTTCAGAACTTACCTGTTAAATTTTTTTCACTCTATAATAATTACATTAACAGAATCTGTAATATATACTCTCAGCATAATAAGTACATGACTAGAAAGAAATACTCAGTAGAATCAACTGAAAATTACACACACAAAAAGAGCAGAGGTAGCACAAAATTTCAGGTTGATTTTTTTTTAAATATACCTTTGTTTTCCTGATTCATTTTGAGCTCTCAGTCATTTAAGCCTGGATTTTAATTTGTTGCTTTGGAAACTTTTTCAGTGATTAATAACCAGTTGGTACTGAAACAGGCAGCTACACTGTTGACACTCAGGTCTTGCTAGGATCATGTGTTTGAGGATGAGAGCCCTGACTTTTGTCTTTTTGAGAAGCTCAAGAACCAAAATGACTTTTTTTCTTGCTTTATTTGCTGTTATCAGCCTGATTTTTTTGTGCAGTTCTAAAAAATACAAAATCATTAGCACTTAGAAAAATGAGCCTTTTGTTCCTAGTTTGCAAATAGCTCTGAGAGTTTTTCTTTAGTTATAAAAAGAACTTTCTGTATTGTTCATACAGCTATTAACACCCTTCTCTCATATATATCTAGCCCTTTATAAATATTACTTAACATGGAGCTTTGTTTATTTCTAAGAAACTACCAAAGATCAGATTTTACCTGATTACATTAAAGACTTCTTTTTGTTACAGTTAGTTACTACAACATTTTATTTTACTATCCAATTATAAGTTTGAGTAAAATGGAAGAAATTATCAAAACTACGTCAGAGAGATGTGAGACATTCTTTATACAACTTCAAATCATTTTATGTGACTCTTGACACTCAAAAAATATAAAACTTATGAAAAAATTCTATCTTTATCTACAAAAATTATTTAAATACAAAATTGTGTTTTAACATCCAGAAGTATGCTTACCTCAGATAACTTTCCTCTAAAACTTTATCCATTCTATTTAGCAAAAATGTAATCAACTAGAAAACTACTAGTTTAAGAGAATGGCAATGGAACAGTTTAAAAATTATAAATATCCTAAATTGCTTTCATGATTGTGATATGATTTTATTCTCTTTTTCATAAAATATGCAGTCCTTAGTCTAACATTATGTTGGATTTTAGTAACTTTCTAGTTGGTTTCAGGAGATGACTCCATTCTATATCCCATATTGTGCATCAGGTACATAAGTACATAAATGTGTATGACATTTAGGCTGTTCTTAAAAATGGATAAAAACGTAAGTTTAGTGTGAAGATTGTGATGTTTCTGAAAAGCAATTTCTGAAGAAGACTTATTCAGTGTTTTGGCTGGCTAAGAAACTGTTTGGTCCATTCCCACTGGCCTCAGGTCTAGAGGCACAGGCTGGAAAACACCACAATTTACTTGTAACTGTGATTAGGACCTGAATGAGACTATATTGGGGGGATTGTTTTTACAACAGCTGAAACACAGGGAAAAAGTTCCAGCACCCGGATGTAATAGATGATAGTATTTTATATTCAAGTCAAAGAATTTTCATTAAAACTGTGATTATCTTGAGTGGCGTTGGTCAGACAAGCCCAACTCCTGAAACATCGCTTCTCCTGGGATTTACGGCATGCTAATGCTATTTTCCATATTAACAAGATTTTTCAGCAATCTTATGTTCAGATACATAATTTATACTACCAAGAAGTGTGAATTAGTATACAGATTCATAGATCCACATTACAATTGTTTCAAAGTTTCAAAATAAATTACCATTGCCATGAGATAGAATGTCAGAAGAGTTCAAACCTTGTCCTTAGACTACAGAAGAAATTAACATTTGGGTCTATTATTGCTGCAGAAAGAGATGGTGACTTTTTCTAGGACAATGAAAATCTAACCAAATACTGTAGCTAAATATAGCATACAAAGCTATTGCCATTTCTGAAGATGCTATCGTGGAGAAAACCCAATGACTAGGCTTCTGTGCTCTAGTTTTTAGGTACACAGATTCAATTTAGAGATTGGAGTTTGAAAATAAAATTTACTGCATGAGTGTTTTTGGCTGATAAGAAATGGATTTTGTGACCCTGGCGCACATTAATTGAAGTATCTGGCAATGTGTCTCGACCAGGTTAAAGGGACCATATGAACTTGGAACCATATTATTGCTGCACATTGAGCTCCCAAGTTAAATCTCTTCATTATTACCATGTAAGGAAGCATCCTTTACTACCAGGACACTGCCCAAGCCAATACTCACTACTGCTAATGCCTGAGTTTTATACAATATACGTTCCATTTAATTTTAAATCAATATTGAAAACTGATTTTTTAACTTAAGAAATGACATTATCAAAGGTCTACTATTTTATATTTTCTAATATTTTAGCTTCAATATGTTCTTTCTTTTTTGCTTGTTTGCTTCTTGTTTGCTTTTAAGATAGTTTCACACTGTAGCTCAGACTGACCTTGTGTGCTCCAGGCTTGTCTCTATCATATAGTTCTACTACTTCAGCTTCTTAAATCCTGAAACCAAAAGTGCTAAGTACTATCCCTGGCTAATATTCTCTTATATCTTAAATGTTTTGTTTATTAAATAATGTATAGAAGTATTTTCTGATGACTATATTTAGACACAGTAAAAGTGACGTTTTAGATCAGTCATTCACTTTCTTAATGTACTTTTAAAGATGGTGGAATGCATGTAGCTACAAGTTTAAGAGGGTAGAATATAATATGCAGTTGTTGACATTTCTGTACAGCTCAAGTACTAGCTGCTTCAACAGGTTTTGATTCTGATTTCACTTACACAGGATAAAATTACTTCAGAAATCTGAGGCAATTGTGAAATAGTAATACATATTACCCAGGAGATTCTTTGGGCTTAAATGACTGAGCCATTTATCTGTTCAATAACTATCCATGTGTATCCTCTTTGTCTCTTTTGTGTATGTAATCAGTGCCAAAGTATAGAATATGTCCACAGAATGACTTTGTGTTCTGGACTTCTGCAAAAACAAGAATACATCTGTGTCTTAAAGAAGTTGATACTAAAATTTCAACTGAAATCATGCTTAACAATCACGTAAACCTAAATTTAGAGAAGAACACAGACTTCTGTTTATTTTTATTTCACTAAAATTGACACATGCAGGACTTACCTCAGTTTGATAAGATTAAACAGAGAGTGGCTTCAACATTTGTCTAATAGTTTTGTCTCTGTGGCAAACTTTTGATATTCTGAAATAAGAAAGCCGTATATGCTTTCTGTCAGAAAGAATCTTATGCCAATTTTCTTGACACCATATGGAGAAGAAATTCTGCGATTATTTCTGGACCTTTATAAACACAGAAACCCATTGAGAATACTAAAGAAAGTATGGCAGATCTCTGCAGCTACGCAATGCAGGATGGCAAGCAGATGCTTGATTGGGCTGAGATGTTTGTTCAACTAATGTTATGCTCATTGCAGCAGTTTTGTAATGGAATGCCATTCAGAGGAGAATGATCTGCAAAGTGTGTTTTGGACTTTGAATTTCAGTTCATTAGCACACAAGTATGTCTGAAATTTTTCAGTCTATGCATTAATTGTTGTTTTATAGTCAACAATCCCTTTACACTTATTATTTGGAAGAATTCAGATGGCTGCACGACAAATAAACTGACAAAGAGTGAATCTGAATTTAAGAAGAGCTTTAAACACTGTGGGTATGATAAATCATGCTTGTAATCTCAGCACTCAGGACACTGAGACAGGAGGATTGCTGTGTTTAAGGCCATTCTATAATACAAAACAGCCTCAGCTACAGTATGGAATCCTGTCTCAGAAAAAAAAAAAAAAAATCCTACCAAAATGGCTCAGCATAGCAGTGCTTGCTCTATAAGCCTGATTACTTCAACCCGGCTCAATGCGGAAAGTCCATGAGGTTGTCAGTCACCTCTACACTTGCTTATCATGGCATGCATGCTTCCAAGTACACACATTGCACAACACACACACACACACACACACACACACACACTTGTATTCTCAGGATAATAAATTGGAAGGAAGGAAGAAATTGAAGTGAAGAGGAGAAAAAGGGAGGGAGAGCCTCAGATAGCAGCCATAGTAAAAACTTTAGTAGCACTAACTCAGGTTGTAATAAATGAGACCCAGAGCCAAATATCAGGGGAAGGCTGAAATATCAGAGAGAGAAAGCACCACAGTCAATTCTCACCAAACTGTCCTGCGACTTTCTTAGCCTCACGCCTGGTCTCCTCTTCCTGATGCTTCTGTCGGCTGCTTCTGTTTCTCTGGGTTTCTACAAGCCCTTATATACCCTATCTCATCCAGGTTAGGATTAAAGGCATGAAGCCTTGAACTCACAGAAACAGAAGAGGTTCTGTCTCTGCAGTTATAGGATAAAGGGTGTTGGTTACCACTCCCAGCTTTCCCTGTGCAAGGATTAAAGATGTGTGTGATTGACTCAGCTGCTTATCCTTCTATTCAAGGACCAAGGGTTTCCTGAGCTGTCTGCCTAGGATTTGACTGTGTGATCTCTCTAATATCCCAGAATTTGTTAAATATCTACAAATATCCACAAAAACTGCATTATTATGCTGAAAAAGAAAGACCAAGTGTGAACAAATTTTAGTGAAATAATTGGAATAAAAGCTATTAAGGATTCCTTATTTGTTATCCCTTTCTTAATGCATAGTTCAAATTGCATTATTATGCTTAGTAATAATAAAGCCCACATCTTACCAAATTTTAGTGAAGTGATTGCACTAGAAGCTATTGACTCCTAAATACTGCTTCTAATGTCTTGATATGCATGTTTTTTTTCAACAAAATTGTATTTTTATGAATATTTAAAAGTAAGGTTTGAACTATGCTCAGTGTTTAGAAGCAGATATCAAGGGCAGACAATAACTTCTTTATAGAAGAAACAATGGCTACTGTTCATACAGGGTAAGTTTCAGATGAAGTCTCATGGTGAGATGCTCCACTGAAATATGGGCTTCAGTATTTCTGACTTAGAAAGTGCGTAAGTATGATTACAGTCCAAATTGATTGAAGCCTGATGAAACTGCCCCTCTAATTTGTAAAAAGATGGATTACAGTGCACAGTAGAAAGCAAAACCTCTTAGGAAGCCATCTGTGGGACTGAATCCTTATCCTATAATTTTTCAGCTCCTAAATCTATTGAATATACACAATTTCATCAATATTAAAGTCATTTTTGAAGATTAAAGAAGGTAGTACAAATTAAGCACTTAATTAAAATGGTCCTATGTAAAGATCTCAATAAATCAAGACTGTTATAAGTTTGCCAGTCACTTAGTGTCAAAAGCATTTTTAAGCACATTCTCTGTCTTCTCTCTCCAACCACTGAGGGGAGGGAGTAGTTGAAAGTTGCTGGGCCACAAGCTTTGAAAGTTACTGTCATCACACAGCAAGGAGACATGTTTCTGCTTCCCCAAAGAACAGCATACGTGGCCACTTCTATTCATGTACAACGACAACCCGTCAAGTCTCAACTTACAATTTATGCTTCTTATGTCCAATGGCAATCTATCAAAGCTATTTGACTTTAGTTACCTTTCTCTGAAGAGTGAGTTTCTTTACATTTTCTCTGTATGAATTACCTGATTAGCATGGTACGACCAGGCATTTGAAAGAGAAACAGTTTTACAAAAAAAAAAAAAAAATCTAGAAACTAATTTTTCCTTAATCAAATATAACTTTATTTGTCAATATAACATCTGATATATTAGGTATAATGTATTATATAATTACATTACATATATTATATATCATATTAAACAAAATTATATATATGTGTGTGTGTGTGCATGTCTTTGTGCATATATGTGTGCGTGTGTGTGTGTGTGTTTGTATGTGTGTTACAAAATTGGAAATATGAGAGAGCTAATGTCTGATTAGGGATCTAAACTATAATAAGACACACGTTTAAATAGTATATATTTGTGGCTGGAGAAATAGCTCAGTAGTTAAGAGCACATATTGGACAGTTTAGTCAAGTTCATTTCCCAGCACCATGCTGGGAGGCTCACAAATATTATCTGTGACTCTAGCTCCAGGGGGCCTGACACTCCAGCCTCTGTAGTCACCTGTATTAATGAGAATATACCCATAACAAACACACATACTAAAAATTAATCTTAAAAAAAAAGTGTGAAGGGGCTGGAGAAATGGCTCAGCGGTTAAGGGTACTGACTGCTCTTCCAGAGGACCAGGGTTCAATTCTCAGCACCCACATGGCAGCTCACAATTGTCTGTAGTTCCAGTTCCAGGCAAACACCAAGGAAAATAAATAATTTTTTTAAAAAAAGTTAAAGAAAAAGCTTTGAAAAAAAGTGTGAAATTTCATGCATTAGTTTGTGTGTGTGTGTGTGTGTATGTGTGTGTCAAGAAGATTCTTGGAAAATGAGAGGTAAATTATTTTGTACAGTGCAAGGATTAAATATTAGCCATAATTATGTTTCCCAGATGATCTATAAAATCCCCTGTCAGATTTTTAAATGCAGAAAGAAACACTATGGATGAATAAGACAATGTGATAAGACCACGTTCATTGGGGTTTCAGTGTTTGAAATGATTCAAATGAGGCATGGTTAGAATCTGTCTGTCAGGACTTTTCCATTGTGATTTCTCATCCTTGGGAAAGACAGATCTGAGTTGAAACATCCTAAGGCATTTCCATGTAGTTCAGCATCATTTCTGAGTTATGGTTTAAGCATCAATTCAAGATAATCAGATATTTAACCATGACATTTGAACCTACTGTAAGTTCTTAGAAACTGTCATAGTTTGAGTTTTGTTTCCTGCAGGACTGTGGTGACTGGTCATTGAATATCAGTGTTGGAAGGCAGGACCTGGTTGGAGGTCTTTGGCCCTTGGGAACAGGTACTTAGAAGAGATCTGGAACTCCATTCTCTCACTCACTTCCTGTGTGTCTTGATTTGACTGCAGTGAGGGAAATGGAACAGAAGTATGCTGTAGCTGTAGCAGGCACCATGCTCTTCAACCTCCAAAATTGTGAGCTCAGAAAAATGATCCTTTTCAATAAATCCCTGGATATAAAATGTAAATCCAGCTAAGACTCCAAAGTATCTTTTTAAAATGGAATATTTATTTTTGTTACTTGCTTTCTTTCTGTTTTTTATATTGTATATTGTTTGGTTTTGTTTAATATGAGTTCTCTCTATGTAGCTCAGGCTCTCTTTCAACTCCTGATTGACTGGCCTCTTCCTCTGAAGTCCCTGGATTTTGCTCCCAAGCCCAGATCAATTACATACTCTTAAATTGTTGAAATAGCTATCGAAGCACTTGGCCAGTAATAAAAACTGCCACCAACCTTTTCTAGGCCTAAATTTCCTATTACCAATTCCAATTTATCTTTTGAAAATGATTGTCAGGGTGCTGATGTTCAAATTAACTCTCTAAAATGTTCTGAAACAAAGTATTTAAACTCTTGACATGACAACATTTGCACTTCATTACTTTCCTTTCCTATTTCATCAGGAAATAGCTGTTGTGTTTGAAATTCTGTTGCTTTTAAATTTTCTAACTACAACTCTATTGGATTTTATTCTAATTTGTCAATATTCTTGAATTATAGCAATAGTAACTGTAATTTTATAGGAAATATTTTAACAAAAATATGATAAATAATTCTCTGTCATAAATCTAAAAGTCCATTCTGTAGTTAATGATATTGCATTTTTTAAAATAATAAAGTTGAAACATATTGGAAACTCCCATGAATAATTTACCTTTCCTTAACTCACATCACATTCAATAAATACTTGAGCAGCAACTATAATACATTTCTTAAGTTAAATATAAATTAAGAAAGAAGCTATGAGTCCTCCTCTGCCACTGGTTCTGGGATGGTGAAAACTGGCTTCTAAAAGTAAACAATTTGAATGATCTGAGTGAGCAGAAAATGTTCACAAGAAAAAAATGCCCCGAAAGTTGACCTGTGACTTGGATCCATAAACCATGTGTTTGTGGAGTAAAAGAAGGGAAAAAGAATAGCCATTATATAAACTTTAAAAAAAGAAAAAAGAACAATAAATTTGTGCCATAATTTCCTTTGATGATTACATCTTTGGTATATCTACAAAGTTAATAAGCTACAGTATTATGTATAAAGCTTTACATATTTTTACATTTTCAAATGTCACATTAGTTTCTACATAAAGAAAATTATTTGGAAAATAGAAAAAGGTGTTGATGCTTGCTGATTAGGAACATGTCATTTCTACTGTCCAGAAAGAAACAATAATATGTTTAACTGGTTAGTTGCTTGGTTTCTTTGAGACAGGATCTCATTAGGACCCCAGTATGCCTCAAACTCACTAGGTGGCCTCCAATGACATAAAACTCGCAGTCAGCCGCATCAGCCTTCCAAGGTTATTGTTACAGAAATGAGCCACCATGCCTGCCCTGGATCAATAATAGTTTAATCAGGGTTGATCTGCAAGAAGACAGGAGATAAACACAAGGACATTGTAAAATGAAGAGGTCCTACCATCATCATAAAAGATTGTATATTATGAGTATGAGAAAAATAGATGTGACAAAAAGGCCTAAGCTTGTATTGTGAACGAACAAGTGTGTAGATGCTGACACCATTTTATTTCATAAGGTAATGTGTGTGGAGAGAAATGGTGAGTACAGTTTAGAATGGCATGATTTCCGAAGGCCAAGTGGAGACAGCAGTGTATCCTTTCTAAGATTCAGATTAGGATTAAATAAACGAATCCTGAATTGTATTAAAATGGTAATTATATTCTCTCCAGACAGGGATTTAGATATTGAAGTTGCAGCTTCCTTTAATTAATGTTCTTGATTGCTAAAACGTCATAAAAACCTAGAACTTGAAAACAGCACTAATATAACTTTGCAAAATGTCTTTATCTGTTTTTGTGCCATTGAACATAAGTTAATATTAAAGTGCCTTTGAAACATCTTATTTCTACGAACACCTCTCTTATGGTCAAATTCAATTTTAGACTCCTCTCCTTATCCAATCTCTTTTCTAAGGTATATTTGTCCATCTTCAGGAATTCTGGAATAGATTGTTTGCACTCATTTCAGATAGGACACCAGATGCTCTGAGGTTTGATGATTCAACAACTTGGAAAATGTTTGAATTTGAGCAACAACACAGTTTGCAATGGGTTTTATTTTTTATTACTTGCAGATTTTTATTGCATATCCAAACTCTGAAAACTCTAAATTGGAGAAAAGAAATGAATGCACGGTGCTTTTTAAACTGGCATCTTCTCTGAAGATTATGTTACAAAAAAGACAGAGACAATGACTCTTAGTTCTGCTGAGTAAGAAATGTGAATCACACTTTTTATATATTTCTTAACCTTTGTTTTGCTCTTTGCATTCTGACTTGAAGAACCTTGTTTCTAAATAAAAATTTTCTCTGATTTTGCCTCTAATTTTAACCTTTCTTGACTGTGGCTGCTTTGTAAAACCAGTTTAGAAGTTGGAAAAAACATTTATAATCGGTGTGGCATGCTTGCTGTTTGTTTAAAGGCATTTCTCAGTTTTGTGGGTTCTATTATGTTTGTTTGCAGTTGTGTAAATTTGTTTTATTTTTTGGTCATTTCCTCATACTTCTTTTAATTTTTAATAATTTTAACTAAAAGTAATGTTAAAAAGGAAATCAATGTAGATAGAAACTAAGATGTTACATGATATCTGTCAACTACTTCCAAATTCTATCAAAGGAAGAATGTTATCCTCACTGTGCAACTGATCTAAAAGACTCTACCTCTGACCTATACTGCAGCACCTAAGACGTCCTCCACTAAAGGTGTTTTACCTTTGCCTAAAAGTATTCTCTATATTTTTATCTATATCTGAAAATATCTTACCTTTTTCATATGCAGATCTTGTCAGGATATATTCAAGAGAAACTAATTTTTGTGAACCATAATTTGAAAATTTGAGCACTGATGGCTATCATGTCCAAGTTTGAAGCCTGTCTAGCATTTGTTTCTCATCAATGGCATGCCATTTCTGCCAAAAATAGGTACATTCAAAATTGATGCAGACAAGGTCTTGCTGAGTATTTTCCTTTGTTATGTCTTTTAATCATATTCACAATTTTTAGTTTGCTTAATTACCAAGTCCAGTAAAAAGAAAAAAAATTAGTACTGTTATGTACTTCAAAATCTAAAAACTGTACTCTCTTTATGTGATTGTGATCCAGAAACTTATTTCCTCTTTTTTTTTTCTTTTTTAAATAACTAACTATGGAGACATAAGGAATGATTCAGTCTATGATGTGTTTCGCATGAAAAAGTAAGGACCTGCTTTCTAGCTTCAGGATGTGTGTGGAAAGTTACATGGTTTCTCACATACACTCCCAGGACTCAGGAGGCAGAGAGGAGGAGCCTTAGGACTCACCCAGCCAGTCTAGTCTGACTAGCAAAGCAAGATCCCAGTAAAGGATTCTTTTTCAAAAATAAGGTTGTAGGACCCAGAGGGAAAACAATGTATGTAGGTTGACCTCTGGCCTTCATGTAGCCACACAGTCACTCTATATACATGAGCACACACACACACACACACACACACACAGAGAAATAATAACATTAAGAATTAGGAACTGCTCCTTACTCTGTATCTGGCATCTTAATAATTCACAGGATTTGCTTTCAGTTAGAGAAACTGATGTATTTCCTAGGATTAGTGACATTGTGGTGACTTAATAGTGCTGCCCAAATAAAAGTATTAGCTGGATAGTTACACACTTCTGCTCATCAGCCCTTAGAGTTCACCTTTGCTTTCATCTGAGCTCACATATATCTTTGTCCTAAATTTAACCACAAATTGTCAGTGTTTACCAATCTGGAACTTTAATATTTCTTTTTCCTTAGAACAAAGCTTGAGTTCATGGACATATTTTCTGCATCTTTGAAGGTGTATGGAACATCACATTCTAGATGCTATTGCTTAAGAAGAACGGCCTCTGCGGTCATTTTCCTGTTGCTGCTTTTAGCACCAGCTGAATGTTCCATTGTAATTGCTCAATGTCAATTCCATGTTTAGATTTCCCTTGATTTGGCTAAGAATTGTGTTACTTGAATTTCAACAGTACAGTTATCAAGTCTGTATTCTTCAGTTATATAAAGCTGGGTCTCCCTCTGTTGACCAGGATGCCATCAACTCAAGGCTAAGATTGTAAGTTCTTGGAGTTTACCCTAGTACCCGGTCTCCCTCCAACCCCACATTGGCTTCCTCTATTAAGATCTCCATCTCTTTTTCTCTCCCTCCTTGTTGCTCCTCTCACTCGATCATCTCCTTCTCTCATGATTTGTTCCCACCTCTTCTTGGTTGAAACCCCTTATGTTCCCAGTTAGCCAAGGAGGGCTTCTCTATTGTCTCTTCCTAGGGGAATCCCTGGATACCCCTCTGAAGTTCCTTCTGATCCCAAGCTTTTCAGGGGTTGTGGTTTGCAGCATGGGTGTTCTTTACTTTTTGTCTAAAGTCCACTAATGAGTGAGTACATCCCGTGCTTAGGTAGGAGCATGATGGCAGTTTATTTATTATTAGTTCCTTGGAATATCCCTTGTTTACCCAGACTGGTAAATTACATTACGAGCAAATGTTCTTTGTCTGCTTCTTGTGATTTTTTTAAATTTTCTTCATTTTCAGCACTTTGCTCAATGTCTTTCACTTCAAACATTTTTAGAGCTGTCTCTAATCGTGTAACCACTTAAATAATTAATTTTAATTTAAACTAAATTAATTAATTATTAGGTATTTTTATTCAAGCACAGTTTGAATAAACTCTTTGTGTATTTCTTAATGCAAGCTCTCTTACATATTTTAAGAGCCACCCCTTTCTCATTGATGTTTAAACATAGTTTATACTATATATTATTCTTATTAAGGTTCTCTAAATTTATTAATTATTGGTTTTGGCATTTTTGACAAATCGTGGGATTTTTAGGGGCCTGTTTAATTTTGGTAAAAATTAAATGTAGATTTTATATCTGGGGAAACTGTTATGCTTATACCAAAGATACTTATACACAGGATAAATATTCATTTGTGTTTCCCTGGAGGTTGCCCCATCCACCCTAACACCTTCAGGTCTGTTTATGCTCTTTATAAGCTTAGAGTTCCTTTAGTCACAGTTACGGAATTTTGAAATCTTAAATGTCTGTCCCACACACACTTGCACACAGCCCATGTCATGCCAAATAATTTTATCTCTTCTACCAGGTGATGATCTTTTTCCTGGCCTTGCTGTAGCTGGGTATACAGCCCTTTGATGTCTTGGCTTTTGGCAGATGCTTCAGTCCAAGCTCCAAAGGGCCACTAAAATCACCATTGCCCTAAAAGTTTTATTGCCTATATATTCTCTCACAATGTTAGAATATAAAATAAAACTCATTATAAATCATATTATAACCAGGAATACAGTTATCTAGTACAGGGGAAAACACAAATCTCCAAATGACAGAAAAGACAGGAGAAAAACCTTGATGACATGAATGTTCTGCCAATCAACCCCATGGATGATTTATATGATTGTTTTATGTTTAAGCCTCTTTGAAATAGGCTTTCCTGGCATTGTTGGAAAAGGGAGGTGGGCAGGAAGTTCTACCCTTGTCTGAGGAGCTATTGGAAAATGATAACAGCTGGAAAAATTCATTTACTTTAAGAGGGTGAACCCTGATAGGTCAACTATGCTTGAGTGCATGTGTACACACCCAGGAATATATACACAACCCAAAAACAAATTGATTGGTTTTTGTTGTTTTAAAATGAAGACACAACATTGGTTATTAGGAAAATAGAGGGTGGGTCAAATAGGTGAGTTGATAGGAGAGGAAAAAAATTTGATAAAAACATATTGTATAACACTCAAATAATTAATAGTAATGTAAAAGCAATTGAGTGAACGACATCTTACACGACCAATAACTAACGTGTAAACTTGCACCACAACTCTTCCCAATTACAGATTAAATTTAAGGCTCTATTTGTGGAAATTGCTGGCTTACCTTTCATGCAGAATGTTAAAACAAAGATTCTACTGGGACTAATAAATATTGGTGCACAGATTCTTTGAACCAGTTGCTTTGAAATGTAAGAAACATAAATGGAGCTTTGCTATAAATCTATTTTGATTAGGGAGATGAAATTTAAGTTCATAATTCATAATGAATCAGCAAGCTTGAAAATTATTTAAATATATTAATGAAAAATTATGTTTATCCCAATTTATCACATAGTGCGTAAGATTCTAAGGGTTGAACACAGCTGGAAATGAAAGGCAAAATGAGTTTTGAGAAGACCACAAAAATGGGCATAATAGTGAAGTCAAACAATAATTACAATATTGAACATAAACTTAAAATAATAAAATGTTCTGCAGATGGATGAAGGGCAAGAAAGTAGAAATGTAATAATGCAAATCATCCAATTTGTATTTAAACTCTATTTTGCATTAATAATTCATCAAACTTTATAATACAAAACAGATATTTTAATGATGCTTAGGTTGTACTTTTATAGGACTGAATAAAATTAGGATGTCAAGTAGACTTTTTTATGCTATATGCTTTTCCTTATCGTTTCCTACTCTTTTTCTGTTATGTTTTGTTTTAGAGTTAAACTTGTACAGTGTGGCCTAGGAAGGCAATTCAGCTGGGAGAGTCCTTGCCTAGCTTTCATCAAACCCCAGGCACTCTGTTTAGTACAGTTTATATCCAGTGTGATGGCACACTCAGGACAGGACCACAGGTCTCAAGGTCATTGTCTGCTGTCTCAAGGTCAAGGTCAAGGTGAGCTTGCACTGCATGAGATCCTATCTCAAAGAAATCATGAAAGGTTGCTCTTTTATTTACAGTGTAAAAGTTAAAAGAATTAATAGAAACAAAACCAAATAATATATACTGAGGACCTACTGAATAAATACAATAACTTTACTACCCATGCTCACAGTGCCTCCATCAACTGTATGAACAGAAGTTCTTACTGTTTTGTAGTTGATAAAAGTAAGTGCAACTTTTCTCTATATGAATTGGTTGTAAAATAAATTGGCACAAAATTTTAAATATAAGGCAAACAGATATTAAAAATCATGACTTCATAATATATCAGTATATTTTCCAGTCTTTCTCATCCTGGAAAGCAAATACTTCATAGCAACTAATCAGTCTTACAACTTAAAACACTGAACTTTTGATTCCCTTTGACCTGGTAATTTTTTTCAGCTTACTGGCTAGTGAATCTTTTTATTTTTATTTTTTTAATTCTGCATCCTTTAGCTTTGCATAATAATATGACTGCTCTGTGGAGGGTTTCATGATGGAAAGAGTGGAAGTTAGAAAGTTGTTTTACAGAGAAGCTGATGACTTCTGCTAGATCACTCAGAAGTGGAAAAAATTAATATCATACTGGGAAATGACTATTTAGCCCGAGACAAGGAACACTAGATAATGCAGTGAAAGGTGTGTAAGAATGCTATCTGCCCATGAATAATCAAATCACTCTGCTGGCCTCAGACTGGATGATGCTCATTCTAAAGTCCAAGGAATGAAAAGTATTTTTTCTTTTTTTTTTATTTAAAAAGGTTTTTTTTTTCCATATCTACCATTGTTCCCCTTCCCTTTCCTCCTCCCATTCCCCTTTCAGCATCCTCTCACCCCACCCCCCATTCATTCTCGAAGGAGGGAAAGGAATCCAAGATGAGGCAGTTTTGTCTGGCATATCCAGTTGAGGTAGGACTGATTCCCTTACCCAGTATCAAGACTGAGTTAGGTATTCCTCTGTAGGGAATGGGCTCTAAGATGTCAGTTCATGCACCAGGAATAAACTCTAGAATAAAGCAAGAGGCTCCACAAACTGCCCACACCATTTGACTTTCATCTACAATTGGAGGGTTTGGATCCTTTCCATACAAGTCCCTCAGCTGTCAATTCAGAGTTCATGAGCTCCCAATAGCTCGGATCAGCATCTCTGTGGGTCTCCTCCTTATGATCCCTTTGCTCATATCATCTCTCCTCCTTTTCTTCAGCTGGACCGGGAGCTAGACCTAGTGCTTAACTATGGATCTCTGCTTCTGCCTCCACGTATTACTGGATGAAGATTTTATAATGATGTTTAGGGTGGTCATTCATTTGATTATAGGACAAGTCCTGTTAGGCACCCTCTACACTATTGCTTGGAGTCCTAGCTAGGGATATTTTGTGGGTTCTTGGAGGTTTCCTTAGCACCAGGTTTCTTTCTAATCCCACAATGTTTCCATCTAAAAGAAAAATATGACTTTTTTCATAATAATAAATAAAAAAGTAAGTAAATAAATAAATAAATAAAAGTATATCCAATTCTTTGCTTTCCCTCTCCGTTGTTTCTCCCACTCAACCATCTCCTTCTCTCAAGATTTATTCCCACACCCCCTTGCTCACTTCTCGTTATGATCCCAATTTACTCAGGAGATCTTCTCTATTTCCCCTTCCCAGGAAGATCCATGGAGGTATTTTGTAAATTACTCCTGTTACCTAGCCGTCTGGGGGTTGGGTGAACACATCTCCATTGTTTGTAGAAGTGTGAACTTGTACAGCCACTTTGGAAATCAGTATGGCAATTCCTTAGAAAATTGGGACTCAATCTATCTGATGATCAAGCACCACTATTGGGCATATACCCAAAGAATACATTCTTACCCCAATGACATTAGCTCAACTATGTTTATATCAGCATTATTCATAGTAACCAGAACCTGAAAATAACCTGGATGCCCCTCAGCTAGAGAATGAATTTAAAAAATGTGGTACATTTACACAATGGAGTACTACTCAGCAGAAGAAAAAAAAATGACATCCTGAAATTTGCAAGCAAAGGAATAGATCTGGAGGATATTTTCCTGCCTAAGCTAACACAGACTTAGGAAGATAAAGGGAATGTACTCACTCATAAATCGATTTTAGACATAAAGCAAAGAATAACCAGGCTACAATTGACAACCCCCAAATAGCTAAGGAATGGAAGTTGAACAGGAGTAGCACCTTAGGTAATGATCAAGGAAAAAAAAATCTTAGTATGCATGAAGGTAAGTGTTGGAACAGTGGCAAGAGAAGGCCTCCCATACACTTACTAGAGGCTTTTATAAATACCATGGTTTCTTATCGCTATGTGATGACTTAAACATGAGAGATGTATGGCATGACCAAATGTCATTCCCAACCTTGCAATTCTGTAAAGCAATAAAATAGTTCCTAAAAGCTGCTTATAAATTCCATTAAACTTCAGTTAGCATATTCAGTGGTAAGCTGTGCAAAGGATATTTTTTAATTTTATAAATTTATAAATAAACTTCAAATCCTCAGTGGCTGAAAAATTTCACAAATATCGAGTAAAAATATTCCAATTGTAAAAGTTAGCACTGTTTTAAAATAAGACTCTAATATGAACTTGATATTTAGGTCTCAGTCAAAGGGAATACTTAAATAACAGTGTTTTGTGTTTTGATTTGCTTTACAATTTTTTACATGTGTGTTCTGAACCAATGGCAATTTCAAATGTAAATAAAAATGTCTGGAACTCGGCATGAATAAGCATAATTAGGCAAGATAGCACTTGAGGAAGGAAAAGCTGCTGTGTGTGTGTCTCTGTGTGTGTGTGTGTGTGTGTGTGTGAGAGAGAGAGAGAGAGAGAGAGAGAGAGAGAGAGAGAGAGAGAACTTGTATATGTGAATGAATGGATGTTATGCATATATGTGTGTAACTAACTGTATTACTGTATGTATGTGTTTGTGAGAGTGTGTATATGTGCTGTGTGTATGTGTTTGTGTATATACAGATCAGCAGTTAGAGCAGCTGTATGCTGAGCTATGTTCTACAATACTGGCATTCTTTATTAAAGTGAAAAAAAGAGAATGACTTAAAAATCATGATTAATTGTTGTAAAGATGAGGAACATGAGATGTTTGAACATCTTCAGAAAAATTCCTAAAAGATTATCCAGGATAGCTAGAGAGACAGAAGATTGTTGTTGAGGAGTATATATATTTTGAAACAGGTTATCTGTGTCATAAAAGGCCCAATTCATTAATAATTTCATGAACAGTGTCCATTCCTCATTCACCAACTATAATTGTGAATTGGATTGATATTCTTAGTAAGTTCAGGAGTGTGTGCAGGACAAACTCAGAATCTAGAAAGCTCTGACTGTTCCTATGTCTTTAGTTAGTTGCATTTGGAGAAATGATTACACAGATGTTAACCCGTAACCAATTTTCCAAACCTAACATGGATGTCTACAACATCAGTGCAGTGATGGTGCTACATGTTCAAGGTGTTTACTTGTCTACTAAGCTATCTCTCCAGCCACTTCTTATGTTTCTAAAAATCTGATACAGTTTGTCACTATGTCCTCCAAGCTAGCCTTAGTACTGGGCTGCAGCCCAGAGAGGCCTGGAATTTGAAATTTTCCTATCTCAGTCTCCAGAGTATCTGGAATTACATCCTTTATCAGAGGACCAGTTGCATTCCTAATTTAAAAATATTAAAAGGTGGAACACTGGTATTGGATCATCAATCTATTATAAATACAATAATATGAGGAAAAAAATTAGAATATGTTTTTGGCCTATAGTTTATGTCTTTGACTTCAATATTTTAAGTAGTAAAACAATTCATAAAATATAAAGGACAAGAATTTTCATGAGAACTGATTGAAAGAGCAAGTGTAAAGCATGGATAGATTACGATACTGAGGGGTCACTACAATAATCCTTTCTTCTGTGTTTGTAAAATACATTGAGGTTTTATAGAAGATACTCAAAGAAAAGTATGTATCATGTATGTTGAAGAGAGTTATTATGAATAACATACAATAATTAAAACTATAAACATCCAATTATTACCTGGATAATTACACAAGAGATGTAATGGAGTGTTGAATGTTGTGTGGTTTTACTTGTAGATTTTAGCTTTTCATCTTCTGTGTTCTGGGCCTACACACATGCTTGTGTTTGGAAAGTTTCACCTTTGTAGTAGGCAGCAAACTTTTTAAATAAAAAAAGTACTATGAATAAAATGTTCTATTGCGTGTTCAGTTCCAGAGGGCTGAACAATCCCTTGATAGTCCTAAAGCATCCAGAACTCTAGAGCCTGGCAGTCGATACAGATGCCATATGTTCATAGACATTTCCAAAGGGGAGGGAAGTGGAATGCTGGGAAGATTTGACAGAGGAAACAGAGTCCTCAAACTAAGTCAACAACCTTCAAAATGTGGCATACCAAAGACTGATTTCCAAACCTTTCCTGGATGTTCATGGTAAAAAATGGAGGTGCATATATATGGAAGCAAGTTTACAAGTTTATAGTACTAAAGTTTTGAAATGATTTAGAAAAGCATCCTTGATTGCTTAATGACTTTCTTTACACATCTGCCAGTCTACATTTACTTGTGAGCACTGGCTACCACAGTTATACTGTGGAATAGGAAACTATTGGTCTAAGAAGGAGTTTTCTATTAAGTCTATCTGATAGTTAATACAAAACACTATCCACTGATGTGTGGGAGTGATTACAGCTAGGGTCTGATAATGCCAGTTCAGACTCAATACAGACTCTGCTGTGAATAAAGGACCTATCTTGGCCAATGGCAGGCATCTTAGAAGTAGGCTGTGAAATCGGAGCATAGATAGCAGAAGAAGGCTGGAGTCAAAGGAGACGCCATCCAGATGCACAAGAATCAACATGTAAAAATAACACAGTTAAGTCCACAGCCACATGACAAGAAAAATTAATAAAAATAAGTTGAGTTAAGATGCAAGAGCTAGCTAACAGCATGCCTGAACCATAGGCCAAACAATGTATAATTAATATAAGTGTCTGAGTCATTTTGGGAGACCAAAGCAGCAGTGGACAAGTCCAGATCTTGAGACTAGGCTGAGCCAAAAACCACTTATTGCAGAGTCTCTACACTATTCCAACAAACACAGTCTCCTTTTTCATGTGAATTTTTGTCTGGGTTTCTGTTCTATTGCATCTATTGCACTGTCTTAGTTAATGGAACTCAGAATTACCTTGTTACTACTGAAGTCATCTTACCTGTTTTCCTATATACATGAGTATATTATCAAAGCATCTCTTTGTATTTTAAATTTTCTTTTGATTTTTTTATTATGAATAGTCATATTTTTTATCCATGTATCCCCTTGTTCAAACTCCCTTCCCCCTCCTGCCCCTCCCAGTCACTCTTTCTCCTCCTCATCACTTTATCTGTTAAGTGTAATTAGCATTGATTCATCATTTAGTGGGCTTCTTTAAATTTTTAAAGCATAGATTCGATATTAATATCTAGATTGTCTCATCACTTCCAAAGTCTTCTTATACCTCCATCAATTTACCATATATTGCCATCAATTTTGGACTTTTATGAAAGATATATTATGAGCATTTGGATACATGGTTCAATATAGGTCTGTATAGATGCTTTTCTTAAGTAAATGCCATGAAGTAGACCCATCAGTTCACGGATAACCACTAGTTCACCATATAACATAATGACAGATAGCAGAACCATTTTGCTTCCCAAAAGGCAAGTAAAAGAGATTTACTTATTCTACAAATTTGGTTCAACATTTGGAACTGGGGACTGCTGCAGTTCAAACCCAACAGCCCATGCATGCAGGGCAAAGTCTATCACTCAGTTACATGCCTGAATTTCTCATGAATGATTCCACTCTTAGTTTTTGTTTATGTAGAAAAATTTTAAATAATGTTTTGATTTATATGTAGGAAAATAACAAAAAGTAGTTCTTCAGAACTAAAGGCAGTCTCTTTGTCTAATATATATGGACATATGCAAGCATACTTAATATTCATACACATATCTGTGTAATATTCAAGTTTACATACATCAAGATATACATGAAGCTAAAAGATACTTAACCTGTCATTTGGAGATAAAATAAACTCATGTGTAAAATATGCACAATGGGGCTAGACAGAATTTAAAAAACACTGCATTGTCAAGAACCAAAGTTCAGAGTTCTGTTTCTAGTACTCATATCAGGTACATCACAACTTCCTGTAACTCCAACCTTAGGGGATTTAATGCCTTATCCTGGCCTCCATGGCTCAGGCTTTACCACCCATACCCTCCTATCAAAGTAAAAAAATAAATCCTTGTAGCAAATACTTAAATACAAATAAAAACACACACAGGTTGCCAGGGAAAAAGAAGTGGCTTTTTGTTTAATTCTAAACTAGGAGTCAAAAATAAGTAGTTCTTTTTCCAGTGTTTTGAAACTGGCTCCTGGGGGAAGGGGATGGCTAAAACAGGAAGGAAACAGAGCAATAAAGAGGAAGCATTAGCTCAACTGTGTTCATAGCAGCATTATTCGTGATAGCAAGAACCTGGAAACAACCTAGATGCCTCTCAACTGAGGAATGGATTAACAAGCTGTGGTACATCTACACAGTGGAGTACTACTCAGCAGTAAGAAAAAATGATATACTAAAATTTTCAGGCAAATGGATGGATTTAGAGAATATCCTCCTGAATGAGGTATCACAAACTCAGAAAGATAAGCAGGTGATGTATTCACTCATTAGTGGATCTTAAGCAAAAGCATTCTTATGTCATTGAAAGAGGGGAAATCTTTAGCATGAATGGCTTGGGTCTTCAGCTTTCGTTACAATGATGTTATTTGGATCCAGTATCCATCTGCATTTGGTCTCCTAAAATTTCACTGAATTTGCTACTGTGCCATCCACTTCTAAGAATTAAATGCAATGAGTAAATGAGAAAAAGAAAAGTTAAGTGACAGAAACTTTAAAAAGGCACAGAACTATGGCCCCAACTGCCAGTCCAGTCAAAGAGTGTGAGGAGGAATTATATAAGCAAAGGGGTCAAGATCATGATGGGGAAACCCACAGAAACAGTTGAGCTACTGAGAGCTCATGGGCTCTGGACTGACAGTTGAAACCTACATGATACTGAAGTAAACACTCTGAATGTGGAAGACAGTGTGTGGCTTGGGCAGATTGTGGGGCCTCTGGCAATGGGAACAGGATTTGTCTCTAGTGCATTAACTGGCTTTTGGAGCCCATTCTGTACAGAGGGATATCTTGCTCAGCCTTCATATGGTGGATGGGTTCAGTCCTGCCTCAACTTGATACGCAGACTATATTGACTCCCTGTGGGAGTCCTTACCCTCTCTGAGAAGTGAATGAGGGTCAGGGTGGGGAGAAGCTGGGGGCTAGCAGGAGGAGGGGAGGGAAGGGGAACTGTGGTTGGTATGTAAAATTAAAAAAAAAAGCTTTTAAATAAATAAAAAAATGCAAATACTAAAATGTAAAAGGACCACCTGTCTGGGTTCCCTTTAAAAACACAGAAATATGTGCTCTGCAACTGAATTCTGTGTGATGTCCGTAGCTGAGAGGCCTGTACCTGGCAAGAGCTGGGTCCACTGGAAATTATGTTCCTCAACCTGACTTCCCATGCCTTTCTGCACCCTGGGATAGACAACAACAGATGGAGTACTGCTGCAACATAAAAACCATTTGCTGGGAACCAGATACAGATGTATGTCAGCCATGAAGTTGTGTGGAAAGTTTTTTTTTCTTTTTTTTATTATTATTATTATAAACAAAGAAGTCACACTTTCTATCCTTGTATATCCTTATTCAAGGTCCCTTCCCCCTCCCAACACATCAGGTCATTCTCTCTTCTCCACAACTCCCCATTCCCTCCCTGGGCAGGCAGCAGACAGTCCCATGGTCCCACTGTCCCAATATTGCTTAGTTCAGTCTCCACTCCTGGCAGATCCAGTTTTCTCCCCTCAATCTCAAGACTGAGACAGATGTTCCTCTAGGGAGAGTGGGATTCAAGGAGTCAGTCCAGGGTGTTTCTGATCCCAAGCTGTTCAGTGGTTGTGGTTTGCAGCTTGAGTTTTATAATTTAAGAAATTAATCATAAAATAGAACCATTGCTGAATTAGGAAATAGAATAGCAAAGAACCAAGTAAAGCTTTCATCATGAGTAGATTCTATTTATGAAACCAAATAGTCAACACTATTTTTCACATTTTCAAACAAAAAATATATCTTTTTATGTTTGACAAATGTACATCATCACTCTAATAGTGAACATACACTATAATTAAATTAACTATAGGAATAAGGCCTATTGCCTTTCATTTTCTCTCCATTAATTAGTCTTTTGTCGTGGTTTTAAATTTTATCCTTTTTCACTATTCATGATTTTTATTTGTGATAACTATATAATAGAATATTGAAGAATTAATAAGACTAATTAATTGGAATATTAGAACTATTTCAAAACTTGTAATTCACTGCCTCAGTGAAGAGTCCATTTTAAATGTAAGCATTCATACTGACACCCAGTCCAATCTCAGTGCTCCATGATGGTATGTATTGGAACTGTTAATACAGTTTGCAATAAGTAAGTTGGAATTTGTAACCCAGTTGTGAGTTAAAAGTGGTTATGAAATTTCTCACACAATGACTCATGAGCTAGCCAGACTTATCATCCATTTCATTGATGCAGCCCTGATGGTATGCCTGGTCCTACCTGAGGACTCTCAGTGCTTCTTCGTTCTTCAGATCATCCTACTGTAGACCTTGTTCCCTCCACCTTGCAGATGAAGAAAGTCTGGAGAAGTTGCAAATGTCACATTTGCTCATGATAGCTTTTATCAGCCCAAAATCCACATGAATATGTTGTTTAATTATTCGATCATGCTTCTGTGTGGCTAGTAATATTAAAACAAAATAGTTATTATTATTCTTTTAAAGAATAGTTCTTTTAACAAGATGTGTACTTGAGGGAAATCTTACCAAACATTTTCTAGCATCCACACAGACCAGGGGTCAGATTTAAACTTTCCCTGACAGTCTAATGCTGTATCGTGAGCTACACAATATCTCTTGTATATATCTAGTACTGTCATCTGTAAAATGGGGCAATATCATTGAAGAGGTTTTTTTTTTATGTTTAAACAATAGTTTGACCTAGAATTGAGTGCTCAATTAGTATCAACTATTTCCTTAGAAGCAATAGGTAGGAATTGATTCAGCAAGGTTCATTATACATGGATCTGGATTTTATGGATTTCGAGCTTTATGTATTTTATTTCAATGAAGACTCTAGTTACTTTTGCTTTTTGTAGGCATTTGTGTTGCTTGCTGTGAAGCTGTTGATTTGTGATGTCAGCAGTAGACCTTACTGTTTTCTTAATACTTAATTGCTTCAGTGTCCCTGGGACACTTAGAACAACTGAAATGTTAGCATGTTAATCTCTAATATTTACTTTTCTATTGGCCTGCAAGGTTTGCATAGGGTAAACAAGGCTGAACAAGGAGGCAGTGCTCAAAATAAGTTTTGTTCTAGCATAGGTAACATTGAATGTTTACCCACCTCTCTTTTCTCACTACAAAGTACTAGATAGAGAATGGTTTTATAGAGTCATTTTTAAGGACAATTGTTGTAGAATACTATTTTGACTAAGCAAAGATATGTTACATTTGTTCATGCTGAGGAATATTATTTAAATATGGGAAAGTGTGTTACATTTGTTTCTGCTGCTTTTGTTAACAATGTAAAAATGAGTTGCATTTGTTTGTGTTGCATTTGCTTAATTATGTAAAAGTCTGTTGCATTTGTTTTATCTTGCCTGCCTAAGGCATCTGATTTGTCTAGTAAAAAGCTGAATAGCCAATAGGTAAGGAGGAGAGAGATAGGCATAGGCAGTGCTGGGTAGAGAGAGAGAGAAAAGAAAACTAGGTAGAAAGAAAAAGACATGCCTCTGAGGCCAGAAGCTAATCAGCTGCCAGACAGACATGAAGCACAGGAAAGTAGGACATGACATGAAGAAAAGATGGTAAAAAGCCCTGAGATAAGAATGTATATACGGAGAAACAGAGTAAATAAGACTTAAGCTAAGGCTGGCATTCGTGACTCATGATAAGTCTGTTTTGTGATCTGGGAGCTGCTTAATGAAAGAAAGCCGGGTACAGATAACTGTCTTTTTTTAAAAAAAAAAATTTAAGTTATAATATTTTAAGTCTTTAAGTTTAAAAATAACTTTAAAAATAAAAAATACATCAAAATAGAAATCTGGAATTGATGATCATAAGCATCAAGTGGATTTCTATTTTATGACTTAATCAGTTTCCCATTCTAGAGATTAATATATATTTTATTTTAAGAACAATCTCACAGTGTAGCCCTGGTTTGCCTGAAATGTCTTATGCTGACCAGGCTAACCTTGAACTCAAACACATGCCTCTGCTTCCTAAGTTTTAGATAATAAAAAGCTAGCAATATTTTAGCTTCAGGTTCATTTTAATTTCTATCTCAATGCTGAAAGTAACTTCAAAAACTTAAAGACACAGAATTTATTTTCCAACTTTGTAGATGATTTTTTTTAAAAAAAGCAGATATGACATAGAGCTAATGGGCTTGGGCTAAAAGGAAGGAAAGAAAGAAAGAAAGAAAGAAAGAAAGAAAGAAAGAAAGAAAGAAAGAAAGAAAGAAAGGAAGGAAGGAAGGAAGGAAGAAAGAAAAAAAAAGAAATTAGGGCTGGGGTTTATCTCAACTCAAAGATATCATCACAACAGTAAGCAAAACTGTATTTGGATCACATGCCTTTCTTCTTCTGGAGTCCCTAGTGTGGGCCCTTTAACTAGAAGCTTAGAAGAGCTCACTTGCAATAAGTACCCAAGGAATCATTTTGCAAAGCTAACTGCTGTTGCAGCCTTTTTTTCACAAGTATTCCAAAGGAAGGACCTTGATGCCATAACAACAACAACAGATCACAAGGGGGAAATACACGATTGTATTTGATGAGTTTAACAGTATCTCAACTAATAAATTGGCTGTCATCCTTGGCCTGCATAAAGATAAGGGGATGGCATATGAAAATGCCCTTTTTAGTTTGCCAACTTGCAATTACTCCATGACAGAACATGGTTTTCTCTTGATTGATGAAAAGCCGTAGGAAGAAAGGACTTAAGTGGAAGGATTTTATTAGGTTTTTGAAATGACATTTCTAACAGTAGCGCTAAGGGAAAAATAAGCATAAAAACATCTTAAGCAGATAGTAAGAACTCCGACGTACAAATTGCTTCCAAAATCCTTGTTAGTCTTGCTTGTCCATCATAGTAAACAGTGAAGGAAATGACCTAAATCTAAGGCTACTGTGTAACCTTTCCTGTTTTGTACTTTGATCAAAAATAGCATGTGGAATGAGTCAGATACCTTTAAAACTTCAGTGGATTGTCATAAAATGCTGTTATTGAACATGAAAACATGCAGTAACTGCACACTCTGAGGTAGCAAAGCACCCGAGTGTGATAAAGAAGTGTACGTTTCACGGGTACTATCATAATCACCCTGATCCTGAGCAATCATTCCCGAGTTGTACAGTGTTTCTGAATCAGTCCCCTTTGCACTTAAGCATTCATATCTCAAGGTATAGGATCCGTTTTTCCACCCCATGTTGGGTCCAGACCACTGGTCCAGAAAATAAGGCCTCATGTCTGTTCCCATGGTCTGAGATATTAGTTGATTCATCTCTGAGAAGCTGGATCTCCCTCGCCAGTGGTTCAGGCTACAAAGCTGGTGGAGGAAAACAATTTCCAACTGACCCTTGAGGCAATTATTTTCAGGCTTGGAAACATGAAATTTGTCTATATGCAGTACTGTTTTCTATTTAAATAGCTATAAATTACTAATGCTTTTTTTTGAAACATAACGATTTTGAAATCAATGAAGTCTTCAAAAATGGAAGGAGTGTCCACAGACTTGAAAGCAAAACAAGGCTTTTTTTTTCATGCTTTAATTTCTTCTTGGACTTTTGTTTCATGGGAAAATTTATTTTCAACTAATTCTATGAAGGAATCTTATAAGACTGTCATTGGACTGATGGTTTGAGAGCAGCCAGACATACAAAATAAAAGAGTAGTTTTACTGGCACACTTTAAGGATAAAGCATACTTGTCTTAAGATACACGCAAATGTTATACTTCATCTTGCTGGCATGCAAATCAGAAATTTAGCATGTAAAGCTTATTTGATGTAGTCCCAGAATACATTTAAAATGGACAAACCTAATGAGATAGTTCTGTCATTGGAGATTTCAAAGACAATGAAAGACAACCTTGACTGCATCCTGGAGTGAGTAGGCTTCCATCCCAGAATTTCTGCTCAGCTTCTTCTAGGGGGTCTATGGAATTGGCATCAGATATTAAAGTCAATACGGGTATTTGAGGTAAAGAAATAAACTTTGGCTGCTGACTGAGAAGCACAACCTGGCTGCTCTGTGGGTGAAATAGGCAAAGGTGTGGTACTCAGGTAAACAGCTTGTCGATAATAGATACCTGACCAGTATGATAATAGATACCATACCCAGACCAGTTTTATATCCAAACAAGGAAAGTCAACATTATGATTTCCTCATTGTGCTAGAATTTGTTGTGTATCTTGATGTGGCAGTTATGTACTCGTTTCTGGCAAACAGATATTTTATAGCCTTTTTACTTGAGAATCTCAGTTCCAAACAGAATAAATTTACAAAACATTTGTCAAGTACAATAAAGAAACAAAAAGAGCTCTTACAGTTGCATAGCTTGTATATAACTTTTTTAAACTTCCTTGGTCATTTTTCCCAAAGTAGATTGACAACTTCATTTTATATTAATCAGAGTTGAGTGTTTTATTAATTTTACATATAATTTAAATACAGTGTCACTATCATTATACTTCATTTTATGGACAGAGAGATCATTTGGGGTGATATTTATTATAGACATAAGTCAATCTAATATTCCAACTACACACAGAGATGAAAAACAATCACTAAATTCTAATCTCTATATTATTTTCTTTGAACATATAGATATATTTCTATCTAAATACAGTTAGGAACCAAGTATACAGATAACATTATACTATACATTTTAAGGATACTTCGTGATTTGTGAGAAGTATCTAAGGAAATGGATAAATTTTTGTATGCATGGGGAAAACAGGATAAGAAGGACAGATCATTAGCATGGATTCAGAGGAGGCTGGTAGAACTATAGCATGAACAAGAGAACATGAACAAGGCAACCTACTGCCTTCCTTGAAGGAGAATGCAATGTATGACAATTTGTATTGTTCAATTCCAGAAAGCATTGGTGGTAGAAGTGAATTTACACATATAAATATTATATTGATTAAAATACTATACATAAGCATTTAATAATTATCGGACTATGAAATTATGAGATATTATCTAAAAATAAAAGTTTAAAGACAATTAAAATAATTTTTTGTGTTATTACACAATATCTCAGACTCAATTTGCCCTCCTGTGTTCATGCTCTAAGACACAACATAATTTTCATAATTATGTTAAGTGGTCAAAACCATAAGCACTATTCAAGAGGAAAGAACTATGATTTTTTTATATACTTATAGAATGTCCCAAAGTCTTAAAATTATTAAAAAGCTTATTGGGGTTTTTTTGGTGGTTAGATGGTAATTCTAAATGATAAATGCTATTCATATCACTTATAGTATAAACTACCATGGAGATAGTTAAGATATCATGGATTCAGCTAAAATATCAGGTATTCTGAAATGTATTGTGGTTTAGAGAAAGCATGCTACAAGGTGATTCTTCAAAAACAAATGCCACATTTGTATTTGGAAGAATTAGTCTATAGGACAACATGCTCCTAAGTGTCATTTAAGAAAGATGTAGGTGATCTCTTCAAGCAATCAATAAGCAGTAGGAGGTGGACTTATCTTTTCTTTTCAGAATGTCTCACCCATTAAACTACGTCTGAAGCCAGCCAGTATTTTTCACAATGTTGCATTCAAAAGCTGTACATTCTTAGAAGCAGAAAAAAAGTGGTACAGACTCAAAAGTAAGATAGATTGTGTAATTTTCTCTATATAATATATATAATACACACACACACACACACACACACACACACACACACACACATGTATTAGCATTTTCATTAGCAAATGTCAGAAGCTCCCTTGGCTAAGCAGCTTCTCTTTTGGTGATTACAGTTAACACTGGTTAACAATGGTTTTGAAATAACAGAAGGAAAATTTACAGATGAGTAACAATTTTCAAGCTGAGCAGAAGTCTGGATATTTGATGAAATATCTCAGGAATTCTATTTGAATTGGCATCATCCCGGTATCCAACATTATCTTGCAGTGTACCCTGTCACTCACTAGCATTTTTGGTCAACGGTACAGGGGCATCCAAGATCTTGTGTTTAAAATTCTCTTATTTTTCTTCACAGTGATCCCAAAATGCAAATTAGTGATGCTAGATATTCAAGGAGAAGCCATAGAGCACTTTCTTTAAATTGAAAAGAGAAAAATTACATTAAGGAAAAAAATCACATATGTTCATATAAAATATTATTATTATGAAATTGACAAGAACTATTGTACAATAAGATATTCTGACAGATTTAAAATTCTCTTAGCTTCCATTGCAGAATATTATTGTAATTGTCTTGTTTCATTGCTATTATTTTTATTTGCATATCATTGTGCTTAATTTTTAAGTTAAATTTTCTCATCTCATATAGGACAAAGAAAAGTATATCTAGTATGCCCTAAAGTTTTAGGTGTCCAGCAAGGGCTTCAGTAGAAGCAGATCCCTATAAATAAGGAAAGATTGCTAGATTTTGTCTTTATCAGCCCATACTCATCAACCCTATGAGATTATGTAGGATTTGATACCTATGACTTGTACTACACTGTCTAACCTTTATGTGGAGATCTGCCTTCTGAAATGATTGGCATTTCCTTACAAATGTTTTCTCACATAGTTCATATTTTTATTGCTGTGCGACCCTGTATCTCTTTGAATGTCTTTCAGCAAAGATGAGGGGTTTTTTTAAGCTGATTAGAGAATAATAGAGAGGGAATGATTTTGTCTCAGTAATTTACATGTACTACTCTCCTTTCTGCAAGCTGCATAACTGAAGCAATCCTCTTTGGTCCTCCTTTGTAAAACATCAAGGCTTTTGCACTGAGAGCTTGTAAGACCTTCTATCGATGATTTGATTCCCCATTGCATATGTATCACTCCAATGATTAGAAACAAAAGTCAATAAAAATGAGTTTCACACAGCAACTTCATAACTATCATTTGAATCCTATGGAGATTATGAGAATATTACTCATCTATACTATCAGAGATTATGGGTACAAGGGAATGAAAACATTGCAGAGTCATTGATTGATGTTGTGAAAGAAATGTGTCAGAATTTTGTTCCAGTCTCATATCCACTGAGCAAGAGAAATGGTGTCTAGTGTGTAGAAAGATAGGACTGTTCTTTTCCTTTCCTATTTCCTTCCTCTACTTGTATGCAGTATGCCTGTTTTTATAATATGTGTGCATTAATAGTTCTGACAAAGAGAAGACCAAAAATGATAGTAGCAGAAAATGGGAGTATTTTCTTAAGTGCTACATTTTCCTTTTAAAAAAAGTAATTGCAAAAACAGCCTTAGAGAATGTTTTGCGTATGTATTATTTGTCATCCCCTTCCGCCACCCCGGCATCTACATCCCATTCAAAAGCTGATCTATCGTCAAAGGCATATTTTTCTTTTCAAAAGATCTTGGGATAATAGTTGCTGTTTTGAACAGGTTAAAAATCACATTTCCATTAAAGAAACTAAAAAAAAAAAATATGAACAAACACCCAGCACAAACATGTTATTCTTGTATATCTCTACTTTATCTTGCAAATTGTAACTTTTTTATTTGATGCCTTTGACTTTTCCTTTAGTAAATTGGACTTACTAAAGCCAATGGTTAAGGAAATGTGATTTTACACTATTGCTTTATATCAACAATGGGAAAGGGGTTCATCACCTTTAGTACTGGATTTATGGTTTCATGTGTCTTTGTAATCAATAGTCTTGCAGGTGATTGTATATATGCATGCAGAGTTGGATTATGTGTGCATTGTATTCAATTATTTTTTCCCTGAAATATTGAGAGGCCAAAGACATCCTCTGAGAAAAAGAAAAAAGAATATAAGTTTATATCTTTCCTCTTCTTTCTTGGCCTTTCCTAGACCAGGTTATTGGCATCAGCCGTGGTATGCACAAGGTTAAGAACATCCGTGGTGGCATATAAACACTGGTTCTGCTATTTCCCTTGACTTACTGAACTTTCTGTTCCCACTACAGCTCTTCCTCTTTCCTTCCTCTTGGTTGACCTTTTCTTCCCATTTACCTCTTTATCTATCACCAGATGAACACACTTCATGAAATGTACAAAACTGATGCATTGGAGCGATGGTGCTCTGAGTTCATTAGAGGATCAGATGTTAGAGATTTTTAAGTGCCATCAGGGGAAAAATGAGCCAAGTTGGTGCACAGGGATAGAGATGGCACATAAAGCTTCTTGTATTGTTCCAACTTTGATACACAGGGCCAGTTTCATGCAGAATCCCATAACTGTTAATGGTTATTTTAGTGTTCCGATTTGTTGAGAAATGCCAGCAGTCATGACCAGTGGAAAGAGGAGTCCAAGATGGAAGCTGCTCTTCAGATTCTATGTCATTAAAGTCATTATAATCAGTTTTGAGCCTAGCCAATAGCATCTCAATTTTAAGGTTTTTTTTTTTTTAAATCTTTGATAGCTATATTTGAAAACAGGATGCAAAATAAAATCTTGTTAGTACTTTAAAGTATCCATGATCTATAAAAGCAGTAAAATTGTGTTTTATTACATACAGAGCTACTGCATTCACATGGTTTGGAGACTCAACTCTGCCATCACTAAGGTATTTGCGTCTGTTGGATTTAGAAGTATAGGAGCTTGCTGCTTTAGCCTTATTTGGAAACATTGTTTATGACACTGATATTTTTCTCAACAATGCAAACACATTGTCTTTGAAGATGGGCATAAAAGCTCCTGTAGTTTCCTAGTAAAACGAGGCATTTTGTTATCATGACAAGTAACTAAACTGTTCTAGTCAAGAGTACCTGAAACGCATGATCCTTTCCTGCTTTTGAATTATTGATGAAAATCATGCTGCTCCAATACTTGATACCTGAAGAAAAATAACTAACCAATTACAACAAAAATATATAACCAATTACAAAAAAATTAGTTCACCATGAAAATATTTAAGTAGATAAAGCTAAAAACATTCTGCATTTGCCCATCATCCAGATGAAACAATTACCAATTCATATTTATTCACTTTCCTTTTTTCTGAGTCATTGATTCTAACTTCCAAGTAGTTTTAAAATGTGGTGTCCCACCTATGCTGGAGAGGATGCGGAGCAAGGGGAACACTCCTCCATTGTTGGTGGGAGTGTAAGCTTGTTCAGCCACTTTGGAAAGCCGTATGGCAGTTTCTCAGAAAATTGAGAATCAATCTCCCCAAGGACCCAGCAATACCACTTCTGGGTGTATACCCTAAAGATGCACAGTCACACTCCAAAGGCATTAGCTCAACTATGTTCATAGCAGCCTTATTTGTAATAGCAAGATCCTGGAAACAACCTAGATGTCCCTCCACTGAAGAATGGATTAACAAACTGTGGTACATCTACACAATGGAATACTACTCAGCAGTAAGAAAAAATGATATCCTAAAATTTGCAGGCAAATGGATGGATTTGGAGAATATCCTCCTGAGCAAGGTATCACAAACTCAGAAAGACAAGCAGGGGATGTACTCACTCATTAGTGGACTTTAAACAAACAAACAAACAAACAAACAAGAAAAAAGCAAAGCATGCCTAAGCTGCAAACTACAATCACTGAACAGCTTGGAATCAGACACACCCTGGACTAACTCCTTGGATCCCACTCCCCCTAGAGGAACACCTGACTCACCCTTGAGGGAGGGGGGAGAAAACTGTATCTGCCAGGAGTCGAGACTGAACTAGGCAATATTGTGGCAGTGGGACCATGGGACTGCCTGCTGCCTGCCCAGGGAGGGGATGGGGATTTGTGGAGAAGAAAGAATGACCTGATATGGTGGGAGGGGAAGGGACCTTGAATAAGGATATACAAGGTTAGGAAGTGTGACTTCTTTGTTAATAATAATAATAATAATAATAATAATAATAATAATAATAAAAGAATGAAAACACATAATGTTACTGAGTTAGGGTTTCTTTTTTCTTTTACTATATAAAAGACACATTTGTTGGCTGAAGAGATGGCTCAGGGGTTAAGAGCACTGACTGTTCTTCCAGAGGTCCTGAGAGTTCAATTCCCAGCAACCACATGGTAGCTCACTACCATCTATGATGACATCTGGTACCCTCTTCTGTATACTGTATACATAATAAATCCTAAAATAAAGGCAAAAAAAATTGTGGTGTCCCCTTCCCGCCCTCTGCAGGAATGACATCCTCAAGCATCAGGTTCCACACGATCTTCGTTAGTACTTCCTATATTTCAAAACTGCTTTGATACTTAAATTCAAGCTTAATGTTTACTTCATAAAACCTTCTGAAGACCATCTTTGACCTAGTTCCAAATGCTGAGCATTTTTTTTACCCAGTGTCGATGAGGCCTCCTTATACTTCATATTTCAATAATATAATTTTTCTTATTTTATGATGACAGCTATTTAAGAAAACTCTTCTTTCGTTGAGTATATTTTCAGGGTGACTTTTCTTTCCTTAAACTATTAATTACAGTGTAATACCTGGTTTCAGCTTCATTTTTTTCTTTAAAATATCTGCAAATAACTTAAGTCCTGTTGTCTAGAAATTGGTCTAAGAAAGTCATTCCCTTGTCTGCTAATGCCTCTGTTTACTAAAGACCTGACATAGTTAATACAAACACTTCACTCTATTAATTTCGGTCCTTGTTACATCTTTTCCAACAGCCACACACAGCTTTTTTGGGAACTTTGTGTGTCTTTGACCTTGCCATACTGAGTTCATTAAGGATTAACTTCCATAAGAATGGGCCAACAAGTATTACTGAAAGGTTCTAAGTATTTCTTCCTATTAGTAGTTTTTAGTCCTAATTGTCTTCTCCAACTAAACTATTTATGAGAGATTGTAAATAATATAAGTGCAAATATGTATATATAAATATGGTCAATTAATTTAGAAATAAATCCAATATATAATCATTGAAAGTAACTGTGATTCAGAGTATTAAAAGAAAACAAAAAAGAGGTTTTAAATATGTACTTGTGTTATTGTTTTGAATTATGTATATATGTGTTTCTGTATGTGGACAAGTGTTGGTATGAGTGTATGATGCCAGAAGAAGATGCCAGGGCCCTCTGAAGCTGGAGAAACAGATGGCTGTGGGCACTCTGATATGGGTAACCTCTACAAGAGCAGTGCAACCCCTAATCAGTGAACCATCCTTCTAGCCGAAGAAGCAGCTTTTATTTTTCTACAGTCCTCCCATCTAAAGGGAAATTTTTCTTTAAAGGTTAATTATTATAAAGCTAGACACTGCAAAGTTTAAGTTTAAGGATATTTAAATAATTCATATTTATACATTACTTCCAAAAAATAATTTCTTACCTATCCATTATCTGGAGGTTAGTTTCATATAAACGGTATTTTATTGAACAAGATTTGATAAGAACTTTGGGGAATTTGTCTATATTATATATCCAGTTTGCAAGACTTGGCCATAGCAAATATTTTAATTTCCTAATTCTTGATAAGAAAGTTAAGAGGTTATATTCAAACCTATGATCAAAGAACAATACAAAATTCAATATCAACATTTTTCTATTAATATATTTTATAATATTAATAAAGACATGTTGGAATTAATTAGCACAGTAATATGTGGATTTGTTTTAAAAACCACTGATTTAGGCAGTATAATGTAGCTCAGTTTCATGTACTTTGACTGGTAACTTAGAGCCAATGAACCCTTTCTCTATGTATGTTTTCATATTATTTTTGTAGCAGTAGCTCACATGGGATTCAATCCTCATCATTTTCTATATCACCAATAACTGATATGAAAACACAATTTATTTTAAAGCTTAATAAAAACTTTTGCCAACATTCTGTGACAGAATTCAAATTTAGAGATATAAATGAAAACTTTTATTTTAATAAAAACTCAATTATCTGCTTGTGTAGTAAGTTACCTTCAGAATGTGAACTCTGACAGGAGGGCATAGATCCTGACTTTTTGATTAATTTTTACTTATTTCCCAATATAGACATTCACATTTGGGAACTGAATGACTCCATAAATATTTGAGTAACTAAATGATTGACTCAAATCCAGTGTGGGTGAAATATTTTTCTTTAACCTAATTTAGATGCTTTGCATGCAATTTATGAGCTGCTCTCGGTTAATTTTCATGAAAGTAGTTTAATTTCTGTAATATGCATGTGTACATATATAGATTCAGATGGATGGATGGACAGACAGACAGATTGATAGCTAGATGCCTTTATTTCTATTATGTAGGTGCAGCATTGTAGATATTTCTGCTTTCTGAGTATGTACATATAGTTGCATCATGATTTATAGAGAATAATTAAATAGATGTAGATAGGCAAAGTATGAGTTTATGCTCAAGAACAGTGAAATTTTTCTGTGTGGACACATTTCAGATAAAGAGAGAAGTAGACTCACAGTTTGATACCTAGAGAGCTATCATTTCCACCTGGGAAACTGGGAAACTGGGTGAAACTGAGTACAACATTTGGATGCTTCTCTGCCCTACTATGTGGCAGATCATACTCTGCCTGTGTACAAAGCCTGCAAAACAATGCTATTTTTTCTCAAATACTGAGTTTCTCAGGCCTATGTTTCAGTTGCTGATTTTGTTAGAATGCCGTATACTTTGTTTCATTACTAAGAGATAATTACTGATTATGTTCCTCAGCAAACATGAGTAGTCTGGGGAGGGAAGTCTATGTAACACCATAACTAAAGAAAATTATAATTGTATTCTAGTTTTTTGTAGCCTCCAGTCTTCAGTGTAGTGGGTTTAGGCACTTTTGAGCAAAACATAGGCATTTTATTAATACTTTTCAGTTCAAAGTTCTATTTCACAGACACCAGAGAAAACAGACAACAGATAGACACACACACACGCACACACACACACATAACACATGTATGTATATGCACACACAGAGACAGAAGGATGATTTTAAGCATCATAAGAGGAGTGATCATTGTAATTTAAAACTCTTCCAATCTTTATTTCTGCTGAGATGCTGCAGAATGGCCCTAAGCCGTACCTAACTCCCTTGTAACTCTTTTAAGAAGTTTGTAAACATAATAACTGTATCAAAACCCAATCCCCAGTCCTGAGTCCTATTTTTTACCTGTTTCGTATGATGGATTATTCAGTGAAAAGCTCATTCTTTGGAAAAATGTTATTTCTTACCAATTTTGTTGTCCGTAAGGATTATGTTGTTCTGAGAAGCTATTGCACAGTCCCTTCCATTTTCTCTGCTTCTATGGTAATTTTCATTGTTCACTCTGATAATCCTCAGGGAGTTCATACAGAGCCATAAATCTATTTCCTCTTAGTCTTATTATCACCTTCTAATGTAGTGCTTCTGGTCTGCAATTCAGTTAATTTTAAAATGTGACATATGTAGTGATTATGGTCATTAAACATCAATATATAGAAACATCAATAAAAAGAAAACGAAGCTTCCTATTCAGAGCAAGAAATGATTCAATAAAAATCATTTACCTTTAGTACATATTTAAATGCAGTTCTGCACACATAGGGTAATTTTTCAGGCAGGTGTAGGGTGAGAGTACCATAAATTATTTTCTTCCTCTGGGAATTAGAGTAAAACAGAAAATCAGCAGCTCAACCCCTAAAAGAATAGTTTAGGACCAGCATTTCATAGATGATGGGAAAACTTCAGTACCCAGAAGCTAGAGTGATTAAAAGTTGAAGAGTAGAAGCATCATTTCTTCCTGTAACCTCTGTGGAGTCATGGTTACCACACATGTGTTTTTATGTCCTAATTATCTTAGATTTTTTCATGTAACTTCTCTTTTAAGTTGAACAATACTAAAATTAAATGTTATCTTTGTGAATTATTTCCAAAAACTAAACATTTGCCTTCTACATTCTTTAACACAACAATAGAAAATGACATTATTATTAACAATTTTTATAAACAACATATGATCAAGAACATCATATAATCACACTGTGAAAAAACATTATAGTAAAAATGCTGCCAGGTTTGCCAGTCATAGACATAAAAAACAAGGATGTCCATTTGAATTAATATTAGTGGATGACTAGAGGTTAAAAAAGGTTGTCTTTCTTTTTGAGTAATACTAAATTTTTAGTACAAAGGCAAGAGCTATTAATAGCAGGGAAATTGGACCAGTTTTTAAACTTTCTCAGTCAGTCTTAGCCAGATACGGCTGCAATTGAGTTTTCATTAGGATGGAAGCCAGGGCTCTTTTTTCTCTTATACAATTTTGATAATTACCAAGACATGACAACCTCCCAACACATTTCTCTGAATCTCCGTGTATGCATACTGTCAGGGCTCCTACAATTAGGAGCACTGCAAATAGGAACAGAGTCACAGGTTTTGATTTTCCAATCATAAATACAGGTATCAGTGGTAGCCTTGGCACCACTATTCCCTTCAATGCATTCCCTTGTGAGTTATGATATACACCTCTTCTGCATTAGGTCTATTTGTTTATTGTATTACAGCTACAGTGTAAGAGATGGGAGGGGGAAGGGAGCCTGAATAAGATATACATGGATAAAAAGTATGACTTTATTCATAATTAAAAATAAATAAGTAAAAAAGAAAAGAAAGAGGGTTAGGATATAAACCTACTCAACCCCATCCCTATAACTATAGGAAAATAGAAACCATGGTTCTAGTAGTTTCAATTCATTTGGGCCTTGTAAGAGACTTCAGACAATATTAGCATGGACCTTGCCTCAAGATAGAAACCATATTTATTTTATTCATGGCAGCTTCAATGAGATAGGATCTTTCTTTTAAAAAAATAAGTAAAAGAAAGGCACAGAGTGATATCTCCAAAATAATAAAAGTATTTCTAAATCCTCAGAAATTCCACTGGTACCATCACCAACCATTGCTGCATTAAACTTGAGCACTTCCACCAGGAAAGCCCAGAGTATCAATGTCAAATTTATTAAAATACACTTCTTGTTCCTAAGGGACATTTCCACTTTTGTTAACATACATCAAGTACATTTAATAGTAAGTTTTATTATGACATTTTCAAAATGCACAGAATGTATTTTTATCATATTACTGCCATTCAATAAATTAAGAAGCTGAAATGCTTTACTTAGTTCATCATGATGAAACATCAACCATCTGAGGGAACAGTAGTAGGAAGCCATCAAGCAGAGCAAGTACCCCATTGGCCATGGCTCTCATAAACTCAGCTAAGCTCAGTTTTCTGCTCAGGGGTTGCACAAGGCCAGACCCATCAACATCTAGTTATGAGTAGAAGGATAGTTCCTGTGCTCTAGCCCCTTCTCAGGAAGATGTCGGCAGCTGAGAACTATTGAGAGAAGGGGAGTCATTGTCCTCAGAAATGTAGTGACTGGGGAGTTGTTTCTCAGTGAGCCCCAGGGAAAAGCATTTTCTTTAAATTTGATATGAAATCACTAACCATATTAACAGAGTTCTCAAGAAGCAAGCAAGTAAAAGAACACTAATTTAAGAAAATACTTTTTTAAATATTTGTAGATATAGATGAGTGTCATAAGTTTTCTAGCTGTGGTAATCATCCTATGTGTGAAAATGTGAACAGAGAAGTTATCTGCTTCGGCAAGGAAGGTTAATAACATCCATGGGGATCTTGCAGTTTATACCTAATGATGGCCCTTCCTGCTGAGGTGGTATATACGTGTGTGTGTGTGTGTGTGTGTGTGTGTGTGTGTGTGTGTGTATCTTAGACTCTTAGACTATTTAAAAATACTTACTATACTTTTTCTGAAGTATCATTGAGCTATGTTCCCAAGGTTAAACAAACCATGATTTAATAAATCCCAAGATCACAAAACAAAATCAAGAACAAAACAAAAATAATATTGAGAGGCTAACTTGTTTGGGGGAAGAAATTACACAATGGAATGAGAGGATGCATAATCACTATGAGCATATATGAAATCATCAAAGAGCAAGCAGTAGGGCTGTGAAATGCTCCCATCTGGACATGGCATGGCTATTGCACAAACAAGCTCACAAGAGTTATAATTAACCCCAAAAGATCACTATGAAATGAAGTCAGTTTAAAATTCTACTATGGACTAGGGAGGGCAGACCAGAGGCTTGACCCTGTCTGAGGAGAATTGGTAGTTCATAGCTGTTAAAAGAGGAAGACAAAATACAGATATACCAAAAAAATGTATTAACTGCCTCACATGAGAAATAATTAATACCATTTCTATATACAGCCTTATCTGGGCTGTTTTTCAATTGGAGTACGACATGTGCTTCTCTGGGAGAGAAGGGCTCTTTGGTGACATGCATGGTAGCAGCCCTGCAATCAACTGAATTTAGAAGACTATGGCAGAAAGACTGTCATGAACTCAAGGGCTCCAGACTAGCATTGTGGATACCCCATTTCAACACAAGAGTAAAAGATTCTTTGTCTTAAACCCCCGCAGTCTATGCTTCATTGACTCTCCCTAAGCCTATGCCTCATGCCTTTCATCTTCCATGCAGCTTAGAAAGCATGAGTGGATGGTTCTTCTGTACAGGAGTCAACATTCAATAACTTTTTCCATTTTTAGTAAGTATTAATTTGTGTTGATGGTGGTTTTTTAAACCTATACACAAATTAAAATAAAAGAGAAATGGGCTTTTTTATAGACTGTACACCTGGGTTTCTAGACAATATAGTATAGATATGTAGACATCATCAATATAGTCTTTTTAGCTTTTCACTCTGGTAATGTTATTTGTAATCTAGTATTATCACTATACTAGCTAATGAAAAGTGCATTAAGAGCCTAGTAAGACAATGCGGGAGTTGGAAAGAGACCAGGTGCTAGGGAAACCCCCAAGAGCTCATTGGATGTTTCTGGATAGGTCCCCAACCAATAATGGAACAGGTATCTAAACAGGACTTCCCCTATAATCAAATGAATAACCATCCTAAGTGTCATCACAGAACCTACACCCAACAACAAATGGAGGTAGAGGCAGAGATCCATGGCTGAACAGTAGGCAAAATGGGGGTCAGTGCGGGTGAGGTCCATGTGGGCAGGGGAATAAGGAGTGTGAGAGGGAGTCCCACAGTGATGCCTGCCTGGAGCTCTGGAGAGCACACTGCAATCAAGAGCAGCCCCTGGGGAACCATAGGACCAAGAGCTAGACCCTCCAAAGATAGGGAACTGTCGATTGGCATGGGCAGTATGTAGAACCTCAAGGGGTGGAATTAGACTGTGTTCCTGCAAATGGGCTGGCACCTTGGAGCCCACTCCCTTCAGAGGAGTGCCCAACCCAATTATTGATATTGGGATGATGAAATCAGACTTGCCTGAAATGGATGCTCCAAGCTGAGCTGGCCCACCTTGATACTTCCTGCCCTTTGAGGGAGGGGATGGAAGAGGGGTGGGGGGAGGCTGAAGGCAGACTAGGAGTGATTGGGAAGAGGGAAGGATAGGTGAGCAGAGAGATACATGGAAAAAGGACCTTTTTTAAATAAATAAATTTAAAAATAAAAGAACCTAGCAAGAGGCTGTATGATGGCTTTGTAGTCCGTGGTTTAAGTCACATGTTTTCCTGTGCGTACATTGTATTTTTAAATGAAAAATTGGGAACAGCTGTTTAAGACAACAGCCTGATGACATTTTAAATTAGACTTTAATAACTCCTTTTCTTTTTACATGAGTAAATGGTACTATGCCATCTTGTTATTTTAATAATCAAATTGTAAATTAAAATTGCAGGTTCATTCATTAATGTAATAGAAAGTGTTTCCAAGATGCCAGAACTGGGCTCAGTACATATACACAAAAACCTTTGCATTAATTTAAGGTAATGATCTGGACTATTCCATTCCTTGGAATCATTCCCCAACCTGGCAGCGTATTTATATTGTATTTATAACTTTAAGGCACATTTCACTGCAGTGTATAAAATTTTAAATTAAGATTATAAATGATGTGAGCCTAAAAACCCAGCACCTTTATTACAGTGTCAATATATAGCTACTGAGAATCTCAGACTTAATTCTATGCAATTTATTTCTTCATCCATACTCAACTATGATGATTGCATATTAGAATCATGGTCCAAATGTAATATGAACAAAGGTAATCAATCGTGATAAATCTTAAGAGAGTTGGATAACATAATGTGCTGGACCTTAGTTCTCAGTTAAATCACAAGCAGAAATGAAGCTTTAAAGACAAAGTCCATCTTTATCCTCCAGATTACTGTAAACCGAGTTATCAGTTTAGCCTAAGACTAGCAGGCAAATAATTTTAAGTGCACTTTGAAAAATGAGTCTTTATTAGATTAGAACTAACTGTTACATCTTAGATGATGGGAATAGATTTACTGACTTTGTTGATGAATCATGCTACTCAGAAAACAATTTGAGAGGGTGGCCCATGAATAACATTTTCAATACTCTGTCAGAATGGATTGGGCAAATTAGAGTTAAGAAATGCATGCATCCAAGTTTTTTCTCTCTTTTCCCAAATGATGGGATTTCCCTGCTCTTTTGTATCAATTGATCAGAAATCACTAACCATATATAATATTGTTATCAGGAAACAAGCAAGAAAAGAACACTTATTTAAGAAATTACTTTTGAAATATTTGCAGACATAGATGAATGCAGTGAGTCAGCCGTCTGCGGTGATCATGCTGTATGTGAAAACGTTAATGGCGGATTTAACTGCTTCTGCATGGAAGGTTACCAGACCTCCACGGGGAAGTCACAGTTCACACCTAATGATGGTTCTTCCTGCCAAGGTGACTAATAGCCTTCAATCTTAAACTACATAAAATATTTGCTACATATTTGTGAAGTATCAAAGAACTAGCTATATTTCCACTCACAGTCCCAGGATTCCCTAAGACTGACGAAATAAATGAAGACAGGTGTATTGTTTCACTTACTGGAGATGGGAGCAGTGTGCTTAATGTA
The DNA here is from genome assembly GCA_004025045.1 of Sigmodon hispidus. Classification (NCBI taxonomy): domain Eukaryota; kingdom Metazoa; phylum Chordata; class Mammalia; order Rodentia; family Cricetidae; genus Sigmodon; species Sigmodon hispidus. The sequence continues at coordinate 86,030 of PVIH01006084.1, forward strand.
GTTCCCATTTGTTCACTCTTTGTAAACTATTTCTTTCATTTTCTGTAATACATTATATAATCTGGAGCTCAAATAGGATCTCAAATGTTAAAGAATGCACTTTAATGTGTAAGTGCACAAAATTATTCAGGTCAACACAATCAAGAAAAAATGGTTTGTAGATTCACTGTGGGATATGTTTTCTTTTTCTACAGAAAGTGTGAATTCAAATTGCCACTTAGAGCATGCTTGCATTGCTGCAAACGTGAATAAAACCTTAAAAAGAGTAAGTATACACTTTAGGTTAAAATATATTTTATTTTGACATTTTGATCTCACTTAGAAGTGTCACTAAGGTCCTATTTGCAGACATTAGCAGCTGACCCTCATGTAGAGCTGGAACTCTTTGGATGCATCCATGTAAAATCATTTACATTGCATATAGGACTAATTTGAAGACTTTATCCTATTTATGTTATTCTTTTCATTATTTGGTGTATTGGAAATTATTTTCAACTTGAAAGGAAGTTTTGTCGGGTAAAACAGTAAAAACACACATTGGTTCAAGCCCAGTTCCACATTCTAAGGAGATGTAGTTAAATGCAACTAGATTTTGTACTTCAAAGTGAACACTTCAAAGAGCAAATAAAGTAGGACATTCACAAAATTATTGTTATGTGATTGAACAGGTGAATCAGACTACGAGGAGCGAATTTTCAGCCAAGGCATTTTTCAATTTCATCACATACTGAAGAATACTTTGGTGGAAAACAATCTAATTCAGATTATTGAGTCAAAATTTCTGACTTAGAATATAAAAACTTATACAAACTAATAAATTTGAATACTGAGATAGCTCCACTGGCTCAGATATAATTCTATTTTGTAGAAAAGAAAATTTTAAATTATTCATTCAAATAATTTTCAAAATTATATTTAAAATTATTTATTCAAGTATGCTCTGTATATTTCTGTAGTATATTAAAACATATACAGTTATTTGTGAATGCTTTCTAAATAAATTCTGTTTTCATTGCTATATGTCATGATTTTAATCTAATCTGATATTTTATTATCCAGATAAGACAAGAAAATTAACCTCTGGGTAAATTTAAAATGTCTTATTTTGGATTTTAATGCATGTGGATTTGTATATGGTAGGCATATATGTACATATGTCTATATATGTAGCTGCCATATGCAGGTGAAGGCCAGTTGCTGATGTTAGTTGACGTCTTCAATCACTTTTCAACTTAGTTATTGAGACAGAATTCTATCTATCTATCTATCTATCTATCTATCTATCTATCTATCTATCTTTCTATGTATGTATGTATGTATGTATCTATCTATCTATCTATCTATCTATCTCAGAGCTCACAAGCTAGACTCTGTCTCTGCCAAGCACTAGGATCGCAGGTGGGTGCCATACACAGTATTTTTACATAAAGTCTGTATCTGAAAGCTAATCCTCAAACTTAAATGCTATGTTTTCCCACACTGAACCATATTGCCAACCCCATAAATTTTACTCTTAAAATTCACCAACAGAAACCAAATTCTCCTTTTCTGAACTCATTTTTTTTCTCAGATTGAACCCATAAAGGAACAGATAACTTTATTACAAGAAATTTACAGAAATTCTGAGGGTGAACTCTCACCAATGGATATAATCACATACATAGAGGTACTTGCTCAATCATCTACACTGTTAGGCTACATGAACACTACCACTTCATCCAAGGAGGATCATTTCAATTCAACTCTTATTGTGAGTATGTTGATGCCGATCTTCAAATTGTTTCCTGTATTTCTGTTCAGTGTGACATAACAATATTTTTAAAGACATGTTTTTTCTTAAATAGGAATTTGTAAAAACCATCAATAATTTTGTTCAAAAGAATACACTTAAAATTTGGGACCAATTACCTACAAATAATAGACGACTTCATCTCACAAAACTGATGCACACTGCTGAGCTTGTCACCTTAAGAATCTCCCAGAACTTCCAAAAGACTACTCAGCTTGATATGAATTCTACTGATGTGGGTAAGGCATGAAGGTAAATGGTTTACTTTAGAGAAACAGTGTTGACCAAACAAGACAGGAGGCTATGAATCTTGGAATACTACTGAATTGTACACAATTTCATCAATGCAGAAATTAGTTGATTCATATTGCCAATCAATATAAATGAAGAATTATGCTAGTAGAAAGATTTACTATATAGATGTTCCCCCATCTCATATTGTCTTCTTTTTATTTATTAATAAACTGTGTAGCATTAAAGTTTGTAAAAGATACCACTCCCTTTTCATATTCACTCAGTGATGTCCTGCACTTAACCTAATATATCAGAAATTATGGATATAGTATGTTTAACTTTCTCCTTGGGATGCTTAGCTTTATAGTAACATGAGGCCATTATAACAATGAAGTATAATTTTTTCTGTATTCAGTTTACTGAAAAAAGAAAACTAAAATTATGGATAAAGTTGGGATGGTTATAAAATTGTTCCAAAGAGACAAAGTTATGTTTAATTAAGTAATCATTACATGTATCTGTATTGCATCTCTGACTAAGTCAAGCTATTGACAAAATGGTTATTTCATTGATATGTACCAGTTACCCAAATTAAAAGTAAAAATGATGAGATCAATATGTAGGCAGATTATATGTCTATGTTTCTGCATAAAGAAAGTGCTAATGTACTACAAAGGGGAATTACTACTCAAAAAATTAATTTTCTCAATCTTTAGACAGTAATTTATATTTACATTACAGATAGTCCCCCAGGCACCTCCAACATTTTGACATTTAGGTAGAGCGTTGTCATCTACAATGTTCACACTTGAGAAATAAACAATTAAGTTACAAAAACAGTCTGACAAAATCTTAAGGTTTTATCTAAATGAATATGTGATGCCATATTCAAAGTTTTCCATATTCAAAGGGTAAATGTAACCTAAAGGCTATGGGTTAGACAGAGTTCTAAGATACTATAGTCCTTATTGCTTTAATAATGGAAAGTGGATGTTTTATATGTGTAGAATTTTAAGTTTTAATTTTAACTCAGTAAAAATTAAACCATAGCTGCAATTGTGCGGAAAGAAAAAGAAAACAAAGTTTTTTGTTTTCTCAGCTTTTAGATTCTACACTGTACTTCCAAAAGCCTAAATGAAATGGTGTTCAATGCAATTGCCTCTGAATTTAAAAATTACATTGATTAAACTAATTTTAGAATATTTGTTTCCATGATTTTATTTCAGCTCTAAAGGTTTTTGTTCTTGATTCTAATCACATGAAGCATACTCATCCAAATATGAATGTGGATGGAGGCTATGTAAAGATATTCCCAAAGAGAAAAACTCCATATGACTCACCTGGTAGGATTTTAAAATTCTACTCATATTCATGTATTTCTAATAAATACTACTGTGCACTTGACTATGTCACATACATACATATAACTTTCCATAGAAATATTTTAACTTCATATACAGAACATCCATGTTTACATTTGAGATTCATTCTGAGATGACTAAGTGAAGAAAATTTAATCAATATCATCATGAAGACTAATTTGTGGTTGCATGAAGGGATTTTTTTTTTAAATTTCTTAGTTACTGCTTCTCATTGCATTCATCATTCCTTGGCTTTTGTATAAAATACTCTACATCAAATAAAACATTTTAAAAAATTAAGACAGAATTCTATTAGCAAACAGTTTAGTGATTATCTAATTTAACAAACTCACTTGGTAGATAATAGAACTCAGGCACAAAGTTAATGGATTTGTCTTCTTGTTTATCAGCAAATAGTTTAGGGCAATACTAAAAAGAGGAGGACGTTAATAATGAAATCAATTCAACAAGCATTTCTTTGTCACCTAACTGAAGTCAAGGAAGCAGTTACTATTTATATTACCACTTATCTCCTCATGGAGTAATATGCACAGAAAACTCTCCCTATCATAGTATAACTTCTGCTAAAGTTGTTCTCTCATAGATTAAAAACATAGTATTCAGAGTAAACAAGACTTGGAACCATTTCTCAGAGTGTGTGGATATTCATAAGGATAAATAAAACTATATAGTAAATACACATGGAAAGTGCTTTATGGACAGTTAGAATTAATCTTTAATGACTATGCTACAAGCCATCCTCATGATATTTTCTCAGCTTTGCTTCATTTCGTTTTGTTTTGCACTACTCAGGCACTTTTTTCTTTACTCTTTATCCTCACCATTATTTATTTTCTGATCAAAGTGAGAAACATTTAGTTACAAAACAAATGAAAAATAACCAAGATGCATTGCCACTGAACCCTTTGCTTATATGCCACTAAATCACACTGTAATCAACAAAGCATACGTATAATATGTATGAACATATCCACAGAACCTGGTAAACAGCTGAAATTTCAAAGACAATTTGAATAGTGTTCAGAGTGGTGGAAAACACATTGAAAATACCTATTATGGTGACAAATGTTGAAATTGGCCCAGAATTAAAATCTCAGAGCAATGCTGACTGATTGTATGGTAGCTTTGTTATACTTAATGATGGCACACATAAATGGACAGTTAAAAGAGATGATAATATCACATCTCAATATGGCAGAATGAAAAAAAATGTCTTTTCCTCAAGGTTGAATTTTAAAAGAAAGGGCAAATGTGCAAACTGATCTTGCCTTATAATGACTTTTGCATGAGATTTTATTTGTAAATTCCTTAGAAAAGATACACAGTGCCATTGATAGAAATGCAGAGGGAATCAAGAGTCTCAGATGGATTTTATATTATTTTGTGAGCTGAATTTAAAAATGTTTTGGGATAGGGTGTCAAAGCAAGATTCAGTATACTGAACCATGGCTTTACAATAAAAATATAATAGACTTCTCCTAAGGAATTCTAAGTATTTTCTTTTAAGTATGTGTGAAATTGGGATAATAATCAGATGCCCAAACAGACCACTGAAGAATGGCCTGCTGAAAAGATATTAGCATACTTTAAGAAGCATAAAAAGCCTTTTGGGAACAAGAAACTTTTTTATTTTTATGTATTTCTATTTAAAGTTTTTTTTTTTTTTAAAAAAAAAAAAGAAAAAAAGAAAAGAAAATCACAGTTCCCCTTTCCTTCTTTCTTCCCATCCATTTTCCAATTGCCCCTTTCCCCATCCCACCCATCCACTCCTCAAAGAAGATAAGACCTCCCATAGGGAGTCAACTAAGTCTGGACTGTTAAGTTGAGGTGGGACCAAGCCCTTCCCACTCTATCAAGGCTGAGTGAGCAACATATCCTTCTATATGGAATGGGTTCCAAATTGTGGTGCATGCCAGTGGGATTTGCTGAAGGATGTGTAAGCAGGAGGATCTCAAGTTTAAGATCAGACTGGGGAACGAGAGTCTTTAAGAAGTTGAACTTCCTACTTTCTTTAGTCTTTCACTTCTCCCTCCAAGCCCTGGTCAATCCATAGAAAATATTAGCACCATAGTCATGTCTAAAAGTCTTGATATCACTAGCCCAAATCCATCAGACTATTATAATTAGAATTCTGTAACACTGATCAAAAGCAATGAAGGTGAAGAAAGAGTTGATTTAATTTATAAGTTACAGTCCATGTTGAAGAGAAACCCAGGGAAAACATGGTCGCAAAAGCTAAACAGAAATTGGAGAAACTTTGCCTATTGGCTCCTACCCAGGCTTAAATCAATTGCTTTCCACACACAGCCCAGACAGAGCCTTCCAGTGACAGCACTGCCACCAAGGGTTGGCCCATCTGGCATTAACTAACATGCAAGAAAATGCCTTACAGACATGCTCACAGGTCAATCTAATAGAAACATCTTTTCATTTTCTCTTTAATTTTTTTTTCTTTTCCTTCTTTATTTTGTATTTATCAAGAAAAAAAAAACAGTAAAAAGAATTTAAAATGCGGAAGAGTTAACAATAACTATACAGAGGATAAGAATCATAAGCATGGCTTATCAAGGGTGGAAATACAAATAAGATTGCTACACATATATTTTCTTTGTGTTCACCTTTCCCTCTGAATTTTTTTTCCATTCCTGTATATCCTTATTCAAGGTCTCTTCCCCCTCCCAACACATCTGGTCATTTTTCTTCTCTGAAACTCCCCATCCCCTCCCTGGGCAGGGAGCAGACAGTCCTATGGTCCCACTGACCCAATAATGCTTTAATATCTACCTGTTTTATGGATAGAAGTTTTTCAAACTTGCTAGTAGGTCAAAGAAAGATCATGTGATCTATCTGAGTCAAATAAGGCCTTGTAACAATTAAAATGAACAGTAACATGATTTAGAAGCTATACCTCACATGAATATATGGAAGGAATGCTACTTTTTAGTGTTGTATGGAGGAGCCCAATTTTGTGACCACAGTATTTTCTGAATATAATATCAATATTCATGTTTGTGATTCTGCAGCAATGGGCTCTATTCTGATACTACACTTAAGGTAAAACATGGATCCTCTAGCTCCACAGAACTGAGTATTTTCAACATTAGGAAGAGCATTGCAGTAGCATATCACAGCTTAATCAGTTCTCAGTCCTCTATATGCCAGTTCATTTGCACAAGAATTAAACTTCATTTCTTTGGGAGTGAAATATCTCTGTCAGGATCAGGTTCTCAGTTAATCAAGAAACACTTTTCGTCCAACCCAAGTTTGTGAAAAGGTGAGGTTCACAGAGGTAAAAAAAAAAAATGTAAAACATATGTGTCATATGATGTACATATGAGATATTGAACTTCACATTTCAATGAGACTTCTCATGATTTTTGCAGAGTATAACTTTTCTCTATTCAGTTTGCATGTTTAAGAGCTTTAATACACCTTTATATGATGAGACCACTGACTACATTTATTTGATTAGCAGGCAGTGCTGTTGTTGCATTCCTGTGCTATAAAAGCATTGGCCCCTTGCTTTCCCCATCTGACAACATTTTACTTGATCCTCAAAATAATGATAATTTTGAAGAAAAGGAAAAAGTCATTTCTTCAGTGATTTCTGCCTCAATCAGCTCAAATCCTCCCACATTGTATGAACTTGAAAAAATTACATTTACACTAAGTCATGTAAAGGTAAGTTGTCTAGTGTAAATTAAAATTGTTATGTATTCAGTAAACTGGAATAGGCTTTGGTGACATTGCTTTAATTATATGTGAGTTTTAGAGAGAAATTATAATGAAAATTAAACCAAAATAGGTAATATAGGTTGATCTTTCCTTTATTAGTGATAGGAATAGAACCCAAAATCTTCTTTTGTTCTAAGTTTGAACTCTACCAATGAACTCCAAAACTCAACTAGTTTTTCAATAAAATATTTTGCATTTCTCTTTCTTCTCAAAGCCAAAGAGACACATTTTTAATGTTCTAAAATTAAGCAATCTCCTAATTTTTTAAGTACATTATTAATTTTGGCAATTTTAAGCCCCTATCTTTAAGAATGTAAAGATGTTATTTAAGAGACTGTGGCATGGTTTAGTGAGGAAAACCTGACAACCTGAATTAATTCTTCAGAGCCACATGCACATGACAGAAGCTGAAAACTGACTAAAGGAAATTGTCCTCTAATCATCGCATGGATACTACAACATGTTTACACACACACACACACACACACACACACACACACACACAAATATGAAGTACCCACTACATCTAGACATCTCCTAGGAAAAATCTCTGACTACTTTCCATTCCATTTTCTTCTGCTTTTCTCATGTCATATTTTTTTATTTATTTACAAGTAGAATGTAAGCTCAACAGTAAATACATATTGTTTTGGTCATTATTGTCTTTTTAGTGTATAATTGACAAATGCTTGATAGAAATAAGCATTTTCTAAATTAAGACAGATAATGAACATCTATAATGCTCTTTCTGTTTGAAATACATATGATCTCACTTAATAAAAATTATCTCAATTCCACAAAATTACAAAGCAGTGTAGCATTGCTGCAATATAAAGTTCCAAGCTGCTATAAAAAAAAGGTATAATTTGTCAGCATTGATTCTATGTTTATAAGTTAAACATTGTACTGATCCTGTCAGTGATGTTCTAAATACAACCAAAGGAGTGATGCTGTATATTGTCTCATGAGTGGAATGCCTGTTTTTCAGGTCTCAGATAAGTACAGGACACACTGTGCCTTTTGGAACTATTCAGCCAATGCCATGAGCAATGGCAGCTGGTCATCTGAGGGCTGTGAACTGACATCCTCAAATGACACCCACACCTCCTGCCGCTGCTATCACCTGACACACTTTGCGATTTTGATGTCTCCCAGTTCCTCCATTGTAAGCAAGATTGTGCTTTGTGTTCTCAAAGCTGACCATCATCCTTCATTGCCCTCGTTCCTTCTCTTCTTACCTCATATAATCAAAAAGGGCTTTTTTACTTCAATTGAAAATCCTGGGCTTTCATTTTGTTTTGTTTTGGTTTGTCTTTGTTTTTTTTTTTTCCCTTCCCTCCTAAGATATGCATAATATGGAACTTTTAGTTAATTTCTTATCAAGGACTTGTCTTTTCCATGATGTCTATTAGGTTGCATATTAAAGGTAATATTTCCAATTCTCTGTGGTTTACATGATATTTTAATAGCTAGCCATGCATTTTAGTGTGATGGTATCTAGCGACCTTTTCTTTTATAATGGAGTCATTTTCTTACCCAATAAAATTTGGTATTTTTTATCCAATATATACAACATAAAACCACAAAAATTGCCAAACATAAAAAATTAAGGTAAATGTCCTTGTAATACACATTTTGCTTCATTAGTATTTCCTTAGATTGCATTATTATTATTATTATTATTATTATTATTATATAATTCCTTTCTTTGTATCTCTGTTTTAATTTTCATCCAGTTGCTGATTCTAAGTTTCTTTATCAGCTCATTGATTTGCTTCCTTTAATATTTCCATTAATCCATAAACTTTATTAAGTGTCATAATATACTTGTTTAAAGTAGTATAAATCATAAAAACAATTTTCTTCCAGGGTATTAAAGGGAGAAAGCTTCTATTTTTTATGTAAAAATAAACAACTTATGTCCCTTTCAGTCTTGACTGCACTATTTTGGTCTGCCATAGATCCCATTTCTCTTTTACCTTTGTTTAATGTGTTTTAGATGAATCACCTAATAGACAGAAGCCTTGGACTTACCACTGATAAATCTGCTTTAATTAACCATTTTCTCGTTACAATGATGAATTACCTTTTGAATATCATGCAACTGATGGTGATAACATTATTCAGGCATGTACTAATATATACTATGCTTAAAGAAAAAAAAATCACTAATTATAGTACTGTTAGCCTGCTACATGATTTATATCAGACTTCTCTGAGTACCAAGTACAAGTTTTTCTCATCTAAATGTACATTTTTATTTTTACATTTCATTTTGATTAATGCTTCCCTGAGAAACTCATTAGGGACTGTAGTCCCTTTGCTATGTCCACCTCTTAACAACTGTTATTATTTACCCTTAGGGAATTAAAGATTATAATATCCTGACAAGGATCACTCAGCTTGGAATAATTATCTCTCTGATTTGCCTGGCCATATGTATTTTCACCTTCTGGTTCTTCAGTGAAATTCAAAGCACTAGGACCACAATTCACAAGAACCTCTGCTGCAGCCTTTTTCTTGCAGAGCTTGTTTTTCTTGTTGGGATCAACATCAATACAAATAAGGTAGGCAACCTGTCCCCAACTGTGCTTTATTCTTATTTTCTCTAGTATTTTCTAACTGATCAACTTTCAGAAACATGGACTATAAAATAAAGGTTTTAGTGGGTCACATATGCTAAATAATTGTTTAAGTTTTTCTTTTCTCGGTTTTTATAATGCTAACATACTCACCCAACTCATTAAGCAAAAAAAAAAAAATCTTTCATTATGTGACATATTGGGAAAACCAAAATTTTATACTCAAGAAATACTTGGCTTTGCATAGACAATTAGCAAGACTACAGAGAAGTGGAAATGATGTTTGCTTTAGGATTGAGAGAAAACACAAAAAACAGGTGAGGTGACCTGGGGCCTTATCAAAAAGTTTTATATTCCATTTATCTGTATCTGTAAAGTAGTGGGCCCTAAAATGGGGATAAACATGTAACACATTTATTAAAGTTTGTGCTCATGAGAGAACATTGGAATTGCCTGTTGGAAGAGCCAGCAGACAAAGTCTGACCCTAAGCGAAGAAGAAAAGAAAGACGGGTTGCACTTCTAAGACATTTTATCATGGTTGCTATGGAGTCCTTTGAGGAATCCTTTACTATCACAAGAATCCTCCTTGGTCTCTAGGCAACTGGGATGTCTGTAACCCAATGGCTGGCAGCAGCCCTAAGTTAGGGTGTGAACAACACTGAAGTTCACACAATAGCACCAGCCAGCCAGAATTCTAAACATTTTCCATGCATTGATTAGAGAAATGAATTCTTGAGACCACAGACCAGGAAAGATCTTGTGCCTTTCTATTCCTCTAGGAAATCTTCCCAGAACTGATGCTAGTAACCAGCCATGACATTTTCCTTTAGAATTAGGTACCAGGAAGCATCCATTTTGATTAGTTTGCACAAACTATTTCTACACTGTGCAGGAAGATTCATGACACCTTTGGCTTTTTGCACTCTCAGCCCTTCAGTGTGTATTTCCTCTTCTTTCCTTTCCCTTATCTTTGCTCTACAACTACTACATAGAGTGTTTCTGTCAGCTCTTCCCTATCATGCTGATGCATTTTTATGTGCTATTTCAATACCAGTTTCCTAAGTGGCTTACAAATTTAAACTTTCAGAACTATTTCTTTTGCTTGACTTTATACAGATGACACCAACATATTTTGACATGCAATCTCTTTAATCTTGAATTATACTGTTTTAAATTTTTACATTTATTTACTTCATGTGTGTTTTACCTACATGTATGTATGTATACCATTTGCATGCCTGGTCCCCGAGGAGTTCACCAAAGGACGCTGGATTCCTTGGAATTGTAGGTACTCATGGTTGTGAGCCACAATGGCTGCTGGCAATAATACCTTGCCCTCTACAAAAGCCAGTATTTGTTGCTACATAGCATCTCCCTACTGCTCATATTATTTTATTAAGGGAAATAAGTATATATGTTGTGTGACCTCTAAAGAAATAGATATTATCAATTTTACTAATTACTAAATTATTAAAATTTACTAAATTACTAACACTAAAATTACTAGACAGGATCTGGTTGGCTACCTTTTCTATTAATTCTTATAAACCTAACTACAGGGGCTGGAGAGATGGCTTAGTGTTTAAAAGGACTTGATGCTCTTGTCAAAGATCATACATAGTTCAGTTCCCAGTGACTCAAACCATCTGTAATGTCCATTCTCAAGGAATCTGACACCCTCTTCTGAATGCCAAGGACACCAAATGCATATACTACACAGACAGACAAGTAGATACACAAACATAACCTTTAAAAACTAAGTAATAAGTAATACTCATTACAACGTTAACTAAAACATATCTCAAATGTATGTAGTGATCTTACGTTTAGAAGCAATTCTACAATGGATATTTTGGTAAAATATTCTATTTGTACATTTTACATTTTGACACTTAATCAGGATGCTTACATTGTTTTGTATAGTTTAACAATAATTTACATTTTTTGAACTTCATTAAAATGAAAAGGAGAATTATCTACAGTCAGGAATTAGTTTAAACCATTATATAGGCACTAAAAATCAAACAGTTTATGTTTGAAGAGTCTACAATTTATCCTAAAATATTAATGCATAAAAATGACAAATCTCTGGACAAGTCAATAGCTTAATTTTATCATCGGGTCCATTGACACTTCCACAGATGAAGTACGCGTCTTTTAAATCAGCTACAAGTAGTGTATCTTAAAAACAAAAATGATGAGACAAGGGTAGTTTAGTGTGATCAGTCATGATGAAAAGGGACATCATTCATGAGGAAAGTTGAGAGATGATATGATAATTTTAAGGAAAACATTGCCTATAATTTCTTTCTTCTTTTGCATTATAGTTGGTCTGTTCTATTATTGCTGGACTGCTTCATTACTTCTTCCTAGCTGCATTTGCCTGGATGTGCATTGAGGGCATACACCTGTATCTCATTGTTGTGGGAATCATCTACAACAAAGGGTTTTTGCACAAGAACTTTTACATCTTCGGCTATCTCAGCCCAGCTGTAGTCGTTGGATTCTCAGCATCCTTGGGATATAAGTATTATGGTACCACAAAAGTGTAAGTAGAATGGACTTTATGAGCATTTGGCGGACACTACTGAATACTCTACATATCTTTGAGAATGTCGTTTTGCTATAGTCCATGCAGCATATTTTTTTTTTATCTCTCACTTTTCAGATGTTGGCTGAGCACTGAAAACAACTTCATTTGGAGCTTCATAGGACCAGCATGTCTAATCATTCTTGTATGTATATAAAAACTGCTATTGAAACTTAAAGGTTAGCTATGGTTGAGAAGAAATATCTCAAATCAGATATTCTGCTTTGTAAAATCTGATTATGAACATTTGTGTCTGTCATTTGGTACTATTTAACATATTGAATTAGGATGGAGAAAAAATAGATAACATATAAGTGAAAAGCAATTACCATTCATTTACTTTCTTAGGGAAGGATGGGTTTTTGCATAGTATAAAATAAGGATGACAGATGTATAGTCTTCTCAGTAGTATCTCTGCAGCTAACATTGAAAATGTGTCAAACACCTGATAATCTGGCCTTTCAAATGTTTACGTTATTTAATCTTTTGTCGATGATCGGTCATCTTTGAAGATTAGACTGTCATCTTTAGTGTTTTGTCATCTTTATGTACCCTGTCATCACAAAGTGATTTTAAACTAAATTGCAACATCAGAGACAAGAACCCACTATTTCTCACAAGCAGGCAAGTCAACTATTGATGGTCCTATTTCAACAAGGAAGAAGGCCTTTTAATTCTCATTGAAAGTGGTTTCAAACCTACAAATTTGGCAGGTATTATATGTTTCATTCTAAATAAAGACATTTTTATGTGTCTCACAAACATTTTTGAGTGCTGAAAGTCTGCAGCAGCCATTCTGAATATAATAGTCTGTCAATGAGTCAGGGAGGCCTGACGAGATGCAAGAATAGAACAAATCATCAGAACACAAACTGTGACAATATTTTGGACAACCTTGTCCCATATGATTTGGACATAAACTAGCCTCCTTTTTCTTTTTCTCTTTTTTTATTGAATCTTTTATGGTTGTGGGGGAACTGCTAAATAGAAATAACTTCATATGCAAAGCAGAGCATTCTCATCAAGCTTTTGAGTATTTTGTTTTGTTTTGTTGCTAGTAATGTGGTCATTAAAAAAATTATGCTTTCTAATGATCACAATCTTTTATTTTCCTCAAAATTATTCCAGCAAGTGTTTTTAAACTACTAATTAGATATCTACTGCAATTATTTGATCTAATATAATTTATTACAGCTCCAATATTATGGCTCATATCATAATACTGATCAAATGATGTCCAATTCATTCAGCTTTACTGGTGGTTTTTATATGAATATTTCATGTTTAGACATTTTATGTTTTCTATTCTACTGATTTCTTCTCAAAAAAGTAAGTGAATATTCTGTGAATAATAATTCTTCATGCTTAGATGAAAAACATAAATCTAGGAATTATGCTGAAAACAGGAAGAATTTGGAGCCCTGTTTCTCTAAAGCAAGATGGGGTAGTGTTTTCTCTAAAGTCATTTTAAAGTTGTTTATAAATGAACATAGGTAACCGAGAGTGAATTGCTCAGACTCTGGATGGATTGAATCTTGAAAACTTTCTTAAAAGTTTATATTTGCTCCATTTCATTGTCCTAGTTTGGAACAGGCAAGTGAATTCACCTCTGTGCAGTTCTAGCTTTCCTATGTTAACCAGTGGTGTGGTTCCTTTAGAAATGGATGAGAAATCTCAGTTTTCTCTATAATGTAACATTCTAGTTGTTGTGTCTTATAAAATATCCCAACATATTAATTACTATATTAAGTGAATTAGTTAATTCTAGTCATCCTGACTCTGCAGACACACGTGCATGTCTTGTTAGTGCAATGGCATAAAGGAGATATCAATTAGAATGTTTCCTCTTACCACAGACTAGTTTTTTGCTCAGTGACAAAGCGAGAGAAACTGTGTGGCAGTCATTTTGTTTTCTTGGCCTGAGTCTCCACATACTATTTCTAAAGAGACAGTAGGGCAGCCAATGTTTCAATATAGATTGTTCACAGCTGGGAGTCCTTGGACACAATGGAGTGCAATGTTTCTAGAACTTTTCTCTTTGCTGCCAGTGTTAATTGTTCACCCAAGAACAGTAGGGCATGGTGAACACACTTTTATGAGTTCTCTGGAATGTGGTTCCTGGTGGGAGACCTCATGTGAGCGCAGAGACCATCACCTATTTCTGACTAGGGTTTCCTGAGGACTTCACGCTTCCAAGGTATCTAATAGAACAAAAGAAAAGAAGTTATCATGCAGTGTTCTTGAAATTGAAATAATGAGGGGAACACACAGAAACTTCAGCTCTTTTACAAACAGAGATATATCCAAGCCAACTGGTGCACAATTCTAATCTTAGAATTAGAGACACTAATGCAAGAATATCAGGGATCCATAGTCAGTCTCAACTACATAGCAGTTTCACATCAGTCTGAGCTAAATAAGACCTTGTCTCAAAATAAAACACAGGAAAGAAAAGGGAGAAAAAGCAAGGGAGGGAGAGAGGGAGGAAGGAAGTCAAGCAGGCAAAGGTAAGAAAAAGAAAAAAGGAGAAAAAGACAAGGCAGGGGAAAGGGTAAAGCAAAAAAAAAAAAAAAAATTTGCATGCTCCCCAGGTAAAATGATGTTGCAAACAACAAATGTGATTAAAAGTAACCAGTGTAGAAATGATGGAGTACTATATAAATGCCTATGTAAAAAGAGTACATGGAGATCATTATAGAAACTATAAATAATAAGCAATTAAAGAATCAAAGGACAAAATGAAAGTGCTGTTATGAAGTTTCCCTCTACCAGTAGGTGATTAGGCCCTTCTCTTCCCAATGGGGAGTCACTGGGCTTGGACAGGGAACACATGGAATCCAAGACCAAATGATGCTACCTTCACAGTCCTCTACAGTGAATTAAATGATATGAACACATTGAGTAGAGATTTCTTTATGTATAGAATTCAGATATTCAGATTTTATCATTTGCCATTGGAGAATAGCAAACACCTATATATTAAAAAAAAAAAAAAAAAAAAAAAAAAAAAAAAAAAAAAAAAAAAAAAAAAAAAAAAAAAAAAAAAAAAAAAAAAGCACTGGGGAATGATCTGGTAGGAAAACATGCAGACCCATATAATTAAGTTCCAAATAGAAGAGTGAAACAGTCCAGAGTACTGAGACAATTTAACAGTGATGCCCCTGCCTGCTGTAGCTCCAAAGAGAGAGCAGACAAAACAAACAGCATACAGACCATAGCAGGGCGCAGAGAAGTCAGCAGGCCATCATAATCTCTCAACAACCCTGACCGGGATGAAGGACACTGCTTGAAGAAATGCAAGAGCAGGTTTTGCATTTATGTAAAACAGGACAGGATTTAAATGTGAACTCAGGTTGCTTTCCAGCAACCCTTTGAACTTGTGGAATTCTTCTTGAAAATGAACAAAGAGAAGAGCAAGAAACAACATTGAAACCAGGCACCATGATATGCTTTGTCTTCTGAATATTCAAGAATTACCTTTCACACAGGTATCATCCTGGTCTAGACTGTTATTTTTAACTAGGAAACTAAACTAACTAATTACCAACGAAACAAACTTAGCTAGTTCTCCACTTTAACAATCAGGTCTTTTCTATCCCCCTACTAAATTTCTAGTATTAACAATAAGTATTTGTGTTACAAATTACTAAGTATGCACTGCTAGGATACACATAGAAAAGGTATTTGTAAATATACTGTAGTTTTATTATCCCATTGGATCATTTGAAAATAAGATGTGAAAATGCTAAGTGACTGGCCTAAGTTATATAGCCCTATAAGAAGGAGTTGAAACTATTTCCTGACTTATTTAAACCACAGCTTTCACTTTTCTCGACTCTTTTGTAATTGCCTTCTCATCTCTTTTTCTACCATTCTATCTCATTTTGGGATAGTCTGAGGCAAAGTAAGCTTACTGCCTAGTGTCTTGGCCTTAGTGCTGACAGTTCTCCTTGCTTAGACAAGCCAAGATCAGGGAGGGTGTAATGATGAAGTTCTTGGAAATACGCTCTCTCTTCCTGCCTTCAGCCTTATCTCAAGAGACCTCTCCATACCATAGCCTTTATCCTTGTAGGGACATTTGCTTTAAAAAATTGAAAGCTTTTTTCTTCGATAATCTTGATATTTTCTGTGAAGTTTTGCTTTCAAAAATTATTGATTATTTCAAAGACTCATGAGAATCTTCACAGACTTGAAACTATTCTATATTTTTCTAAGGTGCTCCCATAAACTTTGTATTGTAATCTTCTGTTGTCCCTTTATTATTTACATGTGGTAACGTTCTGAGTATACTTTTGAGAAACACTAGAAAACAGAAGTGTCTAATCATGTTTTTTTTATTTTAATTTGTTTCCAGTAAAACCATAGTAATGCATGAGACAAGAAGAAAGGCCATGTGGTCTTTCTTTGGATAGTTGATAGCTGTGTCATAGGCTCCTAAAGATAAATAAAGAAAATATTTTAAAAGATAAATAAAGAAAATATTACCAGAATAACATAATAATACTATAATAAATACTATGCTTTATAAAGAAATTCTTTAGCATCTAAAAAAGGAAAATTTCAAATTATCCAAAAGAAAATCTTTTATTATGACTCTCCTATTCTTACCTTTTATGCTAAAAAAAAAAAAATTAAACAAAAACACAAATTTGGAAACAGGATTTCTAAAGCTCCAAATCATATGCATCAGAATATGTGTGATCAAATACAACACATGTGCATATGTGAGCCTGTGCCAATCCTACCTTTTAAAATGTTAGTGAATATGTCATAGCATTTCATTATGGCAAAATATAATATAAGTGTCTGCTATTATCTAGAGTTTGTGATTTGAAGTATACAATGCCAAAAATAAAGCTAAATAAAATAGATAAAATAGAAACTTAATAAAATAAATATATAACATTGCTTCTAGAATAAAGCAAAATATAAATTAAGTTTTAAATTTAAATAGGTACTTAGAGAAGATGGTTTTATGGCCTTAGATGAAGCACAGGCCTTGTCTGAGGTATAAGGATGCTCCGGAACTGTTTACAGTTATTATCTTATAATATGTCCTCAATACCTTTTACAAAACTAAGCCACCTTAAATACCACTTGCTAGTGTTAAGAACAGGGCTCATGGGTGTGCTGGGTTTGAAGTCAGAGCACAGACTTCCTTTGTGACACAATAGAAATGAGTAGTAACTGAATTATTTCAGCTCTGGTACCTTTTGTTACTCCAGGTGTGCAGTTTCACACACATGTTTGACATCCAGTCTCCTCAAAGAGTTAAGTATTAAGATATATGAATAGCAACACTTTCTCTATTGATGATGCAAACTTATTAACTTATTAATACTATGGATCCCTTGAGTTCAGAAAAGAGAAACCTGTGACTGTTGATTTAAAAAATCATGTCATTTAAAAATTTAAGATTGATTACACATGAAAGGCTCCACCATGCTTTTGGAAGTAAGATGAATGGGAAAGAGATTTCTAAGTCTTTAAGAAGGAGAGCTTCAAGCTAAAGATAATTTCTATAATTTTTCAGTATTTTTAATTTTTAATGTTGAGTTCTTTTAACAAAACCTATACAAGCCATTAGATTCAAGTAAATAAATATAAGAAGTAGTTTATAAAAATTAGATAACTTTTAAATAGAAATTGGCAGTTCCTGTAGATCTATGTGCAGTTATTGAACAAAAGGTTTTCTTTTATTATTAGTGTTTTTTTTGAGACAGAATTTCTCTGTGTAGCCCTGGCTGTCCTGGAACTAGCTCCGTAGACCAGACTAGCCTTGAATTCATAAAGATCTGCCTGCTTCTATTGCCTGAGTGTTGGGATTAAAGGTGTGAGCCATCACTGCCCAGTTAAGATTTTCTTGATTGAACTAAATACTAAGTAAGCTATATCCACATAAAGGATTTTCTTTCATTTTTCAATTGAAAATAGAGTCTTCTTCCATACAATACATTTAAATGACATTTTCCCTTACCCCTTCTTCTTTGAACCTGCCTTCCTACCTTCCTTCTTCCCCAGATCTAATCCTCTTATGTTTCCCTTCAGAAAACAGTAGGCCTTGAAGGAACAATAGCCAATCACAACAAAACAAGATACAGTAAGACAAGGCAAAAGCCCTCATATGGAGGCTGGACAAGGCAACTTAATAGGACAAAAGAGTCCCAAGAGCAGGCAAAAGAGTCTATTCCTACTGTTACAAGTATCACAAAAACACCAAATTAACAGCTATAACATAGACACAGAGGACCTGGTATAGACCCATGCAGACCCCATCATTGGTATTTTAGCCTCTGTTAGATTTCACAAGAATTATTCTTGTGAACATTTGCATGTGTGTGTGTGTGTGTGTGTGTGTGGCGCGCGCACAGGTTCTGAAATGTCATTACATTTTGAATTTTATAGTTGTCCAAGATTGAGAAACATATAAATACTGTAAAAGTATATGTTCCACCCTACACTTGCAGTTCCTGTAATGAACTACCTCTGTTACAGAACATGGGGACATTATCTATGCCCAAAGAAGACATACTTGCTCACCTGTTCTGAAGAATCCAATTAAAATAGCTAAATTAGTTATAGAAATCAAATAAAGGAAATGTATTCCCTGTGGACACATTGGGAAGAAGAATGAAGAGATCCAGTGGCAATCCCAAAGTGAAATTAAAGTTTAAGTAGAAGGCCAAGGATATGCACATCTAAGCAGTCCCCATCAAGGTGTGGTCACCCTCTTCTCTGACCCGACCTTATCTTGTATAACTGTAAATCTTTTCCTGGAGAAGAGAGTTTTCAGTGGCTGGCCCAGCCTTCTCTTTTCTCAGCATGAAACTGCTAGAGAAATTTCAATATCTTTGTTGCTTTTGTACTGACAATTTTATACTTAACATATCTCCTTAGAATATATATGTGTCCATATATATCTACATATCCATTTATTTACACACACACACACACACACACACACACACACACATTACACACTTCTGGCAGGTCATTTATACTTCCTATTCTATATTTACTCTGTATTCTAACAAATCATTATTCTGTAGCATGTATGTACTCAATTACAAACTAAGAGAAATTCTTGAGTTACCTATAGCCTAAAATATATCCATCTTTTCTCATTAGAATCTACAATTTTATCATTTCTACCCTTGCTTATTATGAATGTGTATTTAAAACTTCTCTAAGGATGAATATTTGCTTCTAGAACTTCCTTATTAAAAAACAATGTTGCATAAAAAAACCAAGTCCCACCACAGTGGCATATCCATTAAGACAGCCTTAGGAAGCAAATCTTAGAGGTAGAAATGCAAGTATGTGCAAGTTTTTAAATTTACACAATTATCCTGTAAAAGATTATATAAATTGTTTTTTTTATTCTGCCAACAATATGTGATAAAGCTTTTATTCTAATATCTGTACCAATATACAGTATTGCCACCTACTGTGGTGTCAACATGTTAATGCTAGAATAAATAAAGACAAAAGAAAGGATTACAATAGACCAGGTATTAATGGAATATCAGGGGAGTCCCTTTGTAAGGTACTAATGTAGAAATTGGAGTCTCACTTAGGGTTCTTAGTCTCACTGTTAAAAAATTTTAAGAATAGGACTCAAATAGAAGCTCAAGGAAAATTTTATTAGAGTTTAAAGGAAATACTACAGGACAAGCAAGTTGTAAATCTCAGAAGCTACCTGGAAGAAAATATTAGAGTTAAGAAGGAAGGAAGAAAACGGAAGAGAAAAGATAACATAGGAAGGGCAAGAAGGAGTAAGAAGGGGAGGGAGAAGGGGAGGGGAGGAGAGGGGGTACTTTTAAAAAGAAAAGAACATAATCTCATTAAAGATAAGCTATTCCTTCTCTCTCTTTAGCACACCTTAAGATAGACCTGCCCTCTTAATTGGTGGTCCTTCGGGCAGGTGATTGCCCTGCCAAAATAGACTAACTCTTAAGGAAGGAGGCAATGACTTGGCTCTGCATACAGTGAGAGTCTGCTCTTTACTGTCACACAGGTTGGCTGACACTGGGCAAAGCCTTTAACTCTGTCCAGGGGCATTCACATCACATTCTACTTTCTAGATTCCAATAGCTATACTACCACAAGAAAACATCCAAAAGTATCTCCAGAGCCAAAGTCCCCTAAGGACCAGTCCCAAGTTCCCTTCATTGGCAACTGCCTCTAGTCCAGACTGTACTAATAATATTAGCTGTACCCTTGTACAAAGAACACAGATGTGAGAAATTACAGTTAAGGCATAGGCACTTACATAGGATAAAGACACTAAAACTATACTAAAAAAAAAAAATGCTACTAGTTTTTAATTTTAATTTGGTGAAGATCAGGCTACCACTTTCATTGAAAGTTTTAGTTTAGTGCCTGCATGGGTTTTATTCCATCTTCCAGTGATGTCTGAGGTTTAAAGTATTTTAGCATCCTAGCCTTTCTCTACATATATATAGATATAAAAGTGCCCATAACATGGTGTTCGTTTTTCATAGTATTATGATCTTCTTGAACAACAATACATACCTACAATTTTTTAAAGACAGAAAGCAGAGGGGTTGTTTTGTGAGTGGAAAAAAAAAGGCAGTATAAATGATTCATTGCTGGTTTTTATTATGTTCTCATACATATGAGTTTTATTGTTACTGAAAATGCCTTCAAAGATAATCTTTTGAAACTCGCTAGAGAATTTCATAAGACGTGGATAAACTTGTAAAAATTAGAGATAAAATAAAAAATGTTTCTTAAAAATACCTTAAGTCTCTCGAACCCAATTACAAAGAAGTGTCTAAAATGACTGATCACAAATGCTCCCTTGTGAGCATCCTTCTGCAGTCCAGGTTCTATGGTATAGCCCAGAAGAGGTAAGTCCACACAGTCATTAGAAGTAGTACTTAGTGTACATTTGCATAATCTTTTAATCTTCACAAAACCTCTTAATGCATCTCAGTTGATCCTCACAGAAGCTTCTGCAATACATGAAAATAAAAATAGGAACAGCATTTGGTAGATCAGATTTCACAAGATTTTTGCACTTTGGTATTACAATCTACATTTATCTGTTTAGAAGTGCCTAGAGGGGTTCTACTATTTATAATTTAAGAAGCAGATAAATTTCTATAAGTGAATTGATTACAATAAAGCAAATCATTTATATTATTTTGAATTTAAGTAGTAAAACCCTCAAGAATTTGTTCATGATAAATTATTTAAAATTGTTTAATTTAATCAAGAGGCAAATACATATTCTGATTGTTCTCTGAGAGTAAGGCAGGGCACTTGCACAAGTCTTCTTCAGCTATGTGATGCCCCCTAACTCCAATGCCCCCATCCCCCAATATCCCCCCCTTACCTGCTCCATTACCATCTTTCTTGGCTTCACATTGTTCTTGGCATTGAGTCAAAAACCTTGCACATGATTTATTCTAAGAGTGCCTTGTTAATTTATCTTCAAATCATGGAACCTTTTGAGAGTAAGAGTGGCCTATGAAACTATTTCAAATTAGTACTATTTTGTAGGAAATCTCTAAAACAGCCATGTTCCAAAATTATTTTAAAAATGGGTCTTTTTATATAAAACAACACTTGCTTGTAGTAAAATTCTGTGGGGTAGACCATCATATGTCAACCACTAATGTCTGGGTGTGTTTCTGTGAACTTGCTGACTACTCTGTATGGGTATTCGATTAGGAAATAGAAGTGGTACGTTGCTCATACCCTTCCATGCATGTTGAACCTCCTGCAAAGGAATGTTGTTTTCATTTGTGACTTGTACAGGGTACCCCAGAAAATATGGCAGAAGCTGGAGTTAGACTACATCAGCTTTCTCTTAGTTTACCTTAATGTGATGTCCATTGAAGGTTAACCTGAAAAGAACACTGCTCAACAGTCCCGGCCAACAGTGGCAAGCAGACCATTTCCATAGGACATATTGCATCTTCTATACCCCTGGTCAGCTTTCTTACAGTGGCTAACTTTCAGTGTTTAACCGCTCTGGCTGTGGAAGGTGGTATTTAACCACATTACCTTCTACAGCCTTCTCTATCTATCTATCTATCTATCTATCTATCTATCTATCTATCATCTATCTATCTTTCCCTTGTCATTTTGTCTCAATTCCTAGTTGAGTCCCCCTTATCTTGTATACTTCAGTTCAAACATTTTTCAAAGAAAATCTTGTTTAACTCATTGACCTATAATAAATATTTTGGTGATGCTTTCAAAATTATGTATATATTTTCTTCTTATGAATCCCTTCCTCAGTTTACAAGGTGTACAAGTCCTTTAAATATTTGATTCATGATTGGTCAGTCTTTATCTTCTTTTGTGTGATGTTAAGGTCTGTGAGAGGACACTATTTTGGGTTCTTCAGCACTGTATTGCTCCTAAGGCTCAGCATGCAGTAATCACTCAATCATATTGTTGGGGAAATAAATGGGTAGAGCACCAAGATGAATTTGTTCAAAAGTACTCTTTCCTTCCCAACAGAGGAAATGTAAAGAAAGAAATCAAGCATAAAACTTGTAAGCTTTTCCTAAAATATGTCACATTTACTTTGTTTCCTTCTTAGGAAGGATTATTGTGTCTGGCCAGTGAGATTGCCTGTGGTGTGTTTTTACTAAACTATGTAATGTGATGTTTTAAATTCATCTGAATAAAACAAGGTCCTGTGTAGGTAGTGTCAGAGGTCTCAAAGCCAACACGATTAGAAAAGGGGGCACTAGGGGAGTCCTTTCTGTGCTCTATATCTCTAGTACATGGATGAGAATAATAACTAACTCTGAAAAAATATTACTGTGAATAGCATTAGAAGAAAATGAATATTCTTTAAAATAGAAGAGGATAAAATTAAATAATCTGGGAAACAACTTTATATCCCTTCCATTTTACCCTTTAGATGAAAACCTAGGATTTGAGAAGTGAGATGATAGAAAAATAAATCGGTGGCTAAGAATGTGTACTGTTCTTCCAGAAAACCAGATTTGGGTCCCAGCTACCAAGTCAGGTAATTTCCCAACCACCTATAACTCCAGCTTCAGGGAACCTGACATCTTCAGTCTTCAGGAGCACCTACATTTATGTATGCAACAATACACATAATTAAAAATGACAAAAATAACTTTTTTCCTCTTTCTTGTTTTTAATTATGAATAAAGTCACATTTTCTATCTGTCTATATCTTTATTCAAAGTCTCTTCCCCCTTGCACCCCCTCAAGTCACTCTCTCTTCTCCACATCTCCTCATCTCCTCCCCAGCATGGACAGGAGGTCCCAAGGTCTCAGTATTGCTCAGTTCGGCATCCACTCCTGGCAGATCCAGTTTCCTCACCCCAACATCAAGACTGAGTCAGGTGTTTCTCTAGAGGGCGTGGAATCCAAGGAGCCAGTCCCAGGTGTTTCAGATCCAAAGCTGTTCAGTGGTTGTGGTTTGCAGCTTTGCCTTTTGCTTTTTTTTTTTTTTTTTTGTTTAGAGTCCACTAATGAGTGAGTACATCCCCTGCTTATCTTTCTGGGTTTGAGATACCTCACTCAGGAGGATATTCTCCAAATCCATCCATTTGCCTGCAAATAACTTTAAAAATATAACTTGGCAATGATTTGAATATTATAACTTTAAACTTAATTATGCAAAGTCTGTCTTAAAGCCTAATGAATAGTCTAGTGACTGTATAAGCTTGTGCAAAGTGCTGTTGCTTCTCCTAACCTACAGCCACAATT
Source organism: Sigmodon hispidus (assembly GCA_004025045.1). Lineage (NCBI taxonomy): Eukaryota > Metazoa > Chordata > Mammalia > Rodentia > Cricetidae > Sigmodon > Sigmodon hispidus. The sequence continues at coordinate 110,070 of PVIH01006084.1, forward strand.
TGTTCTGTAAGTGTGTATACAAGGAGAGCTTCTCGTTTCTAAAACCATAACAAAAGAGAGTTCATTGTTCAGCTTCTCGTCTGCTGTGACTTTGAGATGAACAACTGTGGTAAATGCTTTTCACACACAGCTTTTCTCCTTCACCTCTGTTTCCATGGACTATGACTAACTACAGTGGATATTGGTTATAAAAACAAGACCATGACATTCGCTTATAGTCACAGAGGTCACTTTATCCTCCAGTTTACAATATCCCATTCTCCTCTCCCTCCTTTTATTTTTTATTCTAACTTAAATTTGGAAAAAACCTTAAGGTATAAGATATTTCTAATGGAAACATGATAAAATATGACTCCTTGCCTTCCTTGGGGATTGGATGAGGGATGAAGTGGGCGGGGGGAGGCTGAGGAGGACTGGGAGGGACTGGGAGAGGGAGCAGTGGTAGATATGGAAAAAAAATAAGGAAAGAAACCAAGAACTTTTAAAAAAAATTATTTGTGCTCCAACAACAAAAATATGAATTATAAATAATTCTCTTCTTGTCAAAGATTATTATTATTAGGATAAAATTTTAGCCATAGCAGAGGAGAGCCCTTAATTAACTAACATAGGAAATCATCTTGGGTGTAAGAGGGAAAATTTTCTAACAAAGAAATATCCCAAAAACTGTCTTACAAAAGCTTTAATTGTGCCTGATCCTTGTTTTCAGGCTTCACTTTAATGAGCATACATCATAAACGTACGTATCAGTGATTCCCAAAAGACAAAAGACGTCAATGTAAAGGTTCTCCTTGTCTATCCATGAAGTTCAGGAAGTGAAACTGTAGCCTTTCCAGCCACTCTGCATATCCTTCTCCTTCCTCAGTTCTTACAACAGGGTCATTGTCATCTGACAACATGATACAATGTATCTGTTAATATTTTCTTTTCTCTGGTGTTTGGGGATCAGCTTCAGAGTCTAGAGAATGTTCTGCAAGTACTTCATTATTTTGCTACCCTCCAGCATCATTGAATTTAGATGATTTATATCTGTTTCTACTTTTACTTTTCTCTGCAAGTAATTTAATATCAATGAGAAACTTCTGTAGCAAAATCATCAAGATTTAGGAAAAACTATAATAATTTTATTATTTGTCCAGTTAATGGCTGAACAGTTTATGACTTCTTTATACAGATAATTCAGGTAATTTGAGTGTGGAATATTAATTTTTAGTTAATTAGAATTTCATTTGTTTCATTCAAAAAATGTGAATATTGAGCTTGTTAGATACAAGTCCTTATTCCTGACCTTGAGACTCCAAAAACAAAACTTAAAAGTAGTTTTATTCTTTTGCGTCCTGGATTATAAACCAAGAGCTCCTATTGATTCACTGTTTGTTGGAGACTTACATACTGAGTACAATTCAGAGAATCTTACAATAACTGCATAATTTTATTCAGACAAAAATCTGTAAGATAAGCATTAACATCGCCCAGGTTTATGCATTAAGAATGTAAAATAAAAAGAGCTCAAAAATTCAGGTAATTTGACTATGAAATATTAATTTTTTAATTAATTAGAATTGGCTGCTGACTACCAGCCCAGTAGGTAAACTTCCAGTGTTGTTCTAGGATACGTGAAGTCTATTTAGAAGTTGTGCCATCTATGAGACCATGTACACCTTATTGACTGTGTCTTCACATCTAGAAAACCCTACATATTTACTGGCTTGTGCAAATTGTCTTATACTATGTACAGCATGTAGATTATAAAACATTTTTTAAAAAATATAAGAATTAAACCTGAAAAATTTCATGTATTTGATACATACTCCATTAAAATATTTAAAATTCATTATCTGAAATTAAAATTTTACTTAGCAATAAATACAGTAATTAAATTACATCAATAAGTTGAGTGTTTTTCTTCTATTATTTTGTGCTGGCAATTGAACCCAGAGTTTTGGGCTTGCCTGGGCATTCCTCTGAGATGCATCCCTAGCTCTGCTTTGTTTAGAATGCTCCCTCACCACCAGCCTCTCAAAGATGCACTTAATGTGCTTATTCAGGGGACTGTGTACCAGACTCAATCACACAGACTGTCTCAATACCCCTTCATGTTTTTGTTGACGTTGTCTTTTTGCATGTGAAATGATACTTACTGAATTTATTGGCATTACTTAAATTTATAGAAATAATACACTTACATTTGTCATTAGATTTTCTTTTATGTACTGTTTAAGTTAGCTTACTACCTCATGAAGAACAGCACTTTCCTCCAATAGAAAGTGATGTTTCAAATGACTAATTAGGAACACATGCGTAGAGACATCTCTAGACATGTATTTAGCGTAAGAGAAGGTATGTGTTGAATTAAATATTGTGTAATATTCAATACAACTGGAAAATGCATCTAAATCTATGCTATAGATTGTCTTCATAATAATTAAACTCATTGTATTAAATGTATTAGATCTTTATGAAGATCTAACTAGTTGACTTGTGCGGACTCTTGTAACCTGGCTGACAAAACTGTTTACGCCAGAGCAGGGAAAATGGCCATTTGATATTTTCTCATGTGTATATTTGTTATTGGTACTAAGTTGCATCACAATGCCCTTTGAGCCATGTAAATCTCATCTGTGTGTTACTGGGATCCCTTGGCAAAGGAAGATAATGTGACCTAAGCACCCATGTGCATACCTTATAATATATTGTAGTAGAGAGAAAAGCAGGAGAGAGGAACAAAAATCTGCAGATCACTCCTTTATTACTTCAATATGGGCTAGAACACAGATACTCCCAGCTTAAATGTGAACACTTATCCTTAAGATATTATCAGCAGCCATGTTAAAATTCTGCTTAGGTTATTTTCACATCACATATCTACATTCACACACCAGTGGAACAAGCAAAACATATTCAGAGTGTGCTAGGAGAAAAGACTTGTTGAAGAGTGGCACATTCACTGATCCTTACAATCTGAGAATGCCTTCCTTTAGGAGAGGACTGGACTGCTCTCTCTCTACATTGTCCGAGTATCCATCAGTGATGTCTTGATCAATTTGAATGAGCATAAACCAATAATGAACTGACTGTTGTCCAGTTCTACAGTCAATGTACTTGTGATTGACATCTTCAAGTCTTAACATTGCTTTAGTGTCTGCTTGCTGGTTTTCATCTATAGTTTTATACTTTTATAAAATATTTAATAATATAAACTCTGTAACCCATGAGAAATGAATAATGCTAGTTCTTTCTAGCCATAATCTCAGGTGAATTATTTAATCTCTTTGTAATTCTGGTGCTCTAAGTGAAAAACAAATTTAATAAAAGCTTAATAAGTTATAATTATATAATTGTAATAGGAGAATTAAGAACTCATGGACAGTATCATAGATCATGAATAATATTCACTCAATGAATATTAGTGTTAAAAGAGTATTTTTGTAAGAGTTCTTGAATCTTAGTGATACAGCCATACATAACTACTTGTAAAATGATACATTATACCAGATGATTTCTTTATCCAAGTACATTTCCCAGCAGGCATTGTCTGCTGGGAAAACATTGCTATTAACATGCAAACCTCAAGAGATTAGTGTAACATCAGAAAACATGTACTGTCCCAGAGAGGTCTATTGGTGTTCTTCTCTTGTGATGTTGTTTAGAGCCCTCTTGAGTGTACCTATTATGTTGTCAAACTATTTCAAATGTTTCAATATGTTTAGAATGCAACAGTTGTTTTGTCATATAGTTGTATACTCTCCTTTCTTTTCTCAGTTGTCTACTCTTTCTTGGGTCAGTGCTGGAATCTCAGCAGAGGGATAGATAGCTTTTAACTACATAGATATTCCCAGGGTAGATATTATGAGCCAAGTGTTAAACCAGATGGAGCGAATGGTGTTTTTTCTGCCTATGTGGGAGAGAGGTTACTCAGTTGACATCACAATGTTGAGAAGAGGTCAGCACATAGTATGATGTCATAGTTTCTATGAACTTTCAGTAAGCTTTTACTTCTTTTTATTACTAAGATTTGCAAATTTATTTCTATCCATTACTTTATTTAGAGACAAGATCTCGTATATCCTAGTTTCTTTGTGTAATGGATGACTTCAATGTCTTTTCCTCCTGCCTCTATGTCTCTTGTGTTGATATTACAAGTGCACACACTCCTCAGTTTATGTGCTGCTAGCTACGGAACCCAGGATTTTGTGTATGTTGGGTCAATACTCTACCAGCTTAATCACAAGCCCATCCCCTAATGAAGACGTTTTAACAAAGGTTCAATTCCTTAACTTTCTGGCACAACTTTCCTATACACCATGAGGCATTTCCAAAAAGAAAGCATGCTGACAAATTTATGTGCATTCTTGCTTGAACTCAGGGCTTTATTTTTACCCACTTCCTAATTTGGGGGTATGTGGGCATTTTTCCCACATACATACATGTTTAGGTTCTATAACAGGATCTGAAAATTTATCCTTTCAAACTTTGACATATTCTGTTTACACTGTTATAAATGAAGAGGAAGACAGGCTTGAGATTTCCTCTAAGATGTCCTGTCCTCATTGATGCAGGAATTGGGGTCTGAATTTGGAAGCTTGAAAAAAATCAGGGTTCACTTATAAAATAAATTCAGTAAGTTGTGTCAAGCTAACTGAATTTGAGATAATAAATTGTGTGTGTGTTCCAAACAGTATATGGAGCACACTTATACAAATATTCATTGTGTTTATTAGATTTAAATTAGCAAATAACTTGTATATTCAGCACACCAGGCAATTCTGGGAATAGAAGCCCAGAACAAAGGAGATTGAGAGAAACTGGGAGGAACAAGTTGCATGAATGGCAATGCAAAGTCAGGTATTAGTTTAATTAACCTTAATCATTTGATTTAAGAAGCACAGGAGTATAATACACAGATCATAAACAAAAACAACCTTATATAATTGATTATTCATTAAATATATAACAATAATAAACATGAACTAATAATAAATGATTGTATATTACAAACTGTCAATTTTTATTTAAACATAAACAATAATCATCCATAATCATAGGGACTTTTACATATGTTACCTGTACATACAGGATACATATATACATTTACATATACAATACACACACATCTGTAGATTTCCACATTTTTTTGTCTTCATTTTCACTGGTGCCATAAAATTCAGAAGTCTGTGTATAGCATTGATTAACTGCCTCTATTCTAAGAATCTTTCTGTCCTGAATTCAGCCCTACCAAGGGTCTGGGGAGAGCTTGTTCCCATGATCCTTCAATTTTTTTTTTTTTTTTTTTTACTGAAATCATTTCCATGTGAGTGCAGTACTGAAGATCCAGATCCTGGCTGGCTGTGTGAAGGGACCACTCTTTGCTTGTGGAGGCCAGACAGAGACTGTCACATGCAGTCGGTTTGTATTCAAAGCCAGCCTCTCAGCCTCCATTTCTATATTGAGGTTTCTGTTTTCTTGCTTTCTC